>BGPR01000041.1:560251-621887 GCA_013235015.1 Araneus ventricosus
AAAAATGTAAAAATTCATGTTTAATCTGATGTTGAAATGATTATACTCCCTAATAATTGAAAAAAATTGCTCATAAAATATATAACTGCTTCTTGTTAGAAATCGGATTTGGTATATTTATTTGACAAGCCCAATAAAAGTTAATGAGAAATAGCTCTTCACCTGTTCAATCATTGATTGATGAGAGGCATTATCATGTGTATTTTATTGAAATAGTCTCGCATACGATTTTTGTCAAATTTAAGCATTTTACAATCAAGATTGTTGTTCTGCGTGCACGTACAAAAAATACAAATAATTCGTTTTTCCTATGAGGTTCCAGGTTTTTATATTTAATGCACAAATCCATATTTCCATTGGAAAGCTATTTTTATTTTCCTTCTATACGAAACTATATTAGTTTTATGTTAGGTTTCCAAGAGTTGTATTCTAAATACTCATATGACATTTTAAAAGAATAAATATGTACTTCAGATAACTTTTAGAGACTGATGAAAAAAAATGATCCAAAAATATTTCTCGAACAGTAAATAAATAGCGCACGTTATAATAAAAATAATATGCACATATTTCATAAAAATTAATAAAAACTGTTTATATTGACATTTCAGGTAGTATCTTATGAAGAGCGCGTGTTATTTACAAAAAAAATCTTTTGGTAATTATTTGCATTACCAAATTTAGCAATTATTTACATTCATTCGTACTCTTCGCTAAGAATTAATGACGATTCAAAACTATATATACCTGTGTCAACTTACATCAAAACATATCAAAAGTATCTCAGTGAAACGAGTCGATGGTCTAAAAATGTGTCTTCCAGAATATTGTAAAATATCTAAAATTTTCCATACTAACATCTCAATCAGTATCTTGGGAGCTTAAAATAACACGCATTTATGACAGAATTTATGTTATAGCCATTACTATTAATCCCTCAAGCTCAGAATTAAAGACCGTTCAAAACAATAGATATCTATGTCATGCTACTTCCAGACATGTCGAAAGTGTCTCAGTGAAGCTAAGCAATGGTCCAAAAATATTCCTCCAAGTTCCAACTCCAATTGCTTTCGAACGCATCCATTAAACAAAGAGATTTCTGCCTCAACTCCCCGAATGCCAATGGCCGTGCAATTTCTGTCACAAACTGCATCCGTCGCCAAATGTAGGTTCTGGTCACAGAAAGGGACAAGGTCTCACCTGCATTGGTTGGTGATTATTGACTTTGCCGTTTGCGTTCGTAATGGAGTTGGAAGGTTCCGCTCATTTCCGGCTCCGCATTCGTCAGAGCATTGATCTTAAGTGAGAAGGAAGTGCTATTCAGGACCCACATCCTCATGACCACTTGAATAAGCCACTGATAAGAGGTGATTAAGGAAATCTGAAATCGACGAATGGAAAGGGAAGAGGAATGAGTTTCTCAATTAAAATTTTGTATGAGGACGGTTCAAGACATGTTCCTCAGAATTTTAATTGTGACTAAGGTAAAGTGATTCAAGTGAAGTAAGTCTGAAATCAGAACTTGTTTGGATGAAAAACAATGGTTGCTAAAAAACTGCGAATTCATTGAACTTTGTGAATGGAAAAGGAAGAAGAATGTGTTTTTAATGGTACTTTCGTACTAGGATGGTTTAATGCCCATAACTCTGCAAATAAAGGAATTTTGATTGTGGCTAAGGTGAGGTGATTCAAATGAAGTAAATCTGAAATCAGAACTTGTTGAGTTTTGAGGTAGGATGGAAAAACACTGGATTCTGGAAAGTTATGGGTTCATTGAAATTTATGAATGAATTTAATTGTAACTATGGTGAGGTGACTCGAATGAAATAAGTCTGAATGCAGAACTTGTTGGTTTTCGTAGTAGAATAAAAAAACAATGGTTATGGGTTCATTGAAATTTATGAATGAAAACGGAAGACTAATGTGTTTTTAATGGCACTTTCGTACTAAGATGGTTTAATGTCCAAATCCATGGGAGTAAGGGAGCACACATATTTTGGTATATGCATAATTATTTATTTCTTTACAATTTAAATCCTGGGAATTGAAATCGTAACTAGGGTGAGGAGATTCGAATGATGTAAGTTTGAAAGCTGAAGTTGCTGTTTTTTATGGTATGATATGAAAAATGACGGTTACTATAAAGTCATGGGTTCTTTAACATTTATGAATGGAATGGTAACAGAGATTAATTTTCAACGAGACCATTTACTGCGGTGATTAAATGAGCAATAAATAAGGTTACGCAAGCGTATTGAGGCATGCGATTATTTATAGAACGGATTTCAACGAAGTGTTACATAAAAATATAAACAAAGTTATTTTAAAACTAAAACGTATAAATTAAAACATTTTTATTAATAAATTACAAAACTTTGAAAAGGTTTCTACTAAGTTCATTTTAAATTAAAAATATAATAAACTAATAGGAATATAAACATTATGGCAGTTGTAGTTTCACCACAAAAGTCTTATAAAAGAAGTAGATTATTCTATAAACATTTGCGTTAATTGAACATATTTTGGTTTCTAAAAATCAAAATTTATAAAATTTCTCGGAATTTATTCACTTCGATATTTATGTATTATAATTTTTCCGAAACCTGTTATTCAATTGTTATAAAAGTCTGTTTAATTTATTAACATTAATAAAATAGACATTTAAAATTTCAGTAAATAAAAAAGCAAATTTTGCGGAAAAGGTGTAAAAATTTGAACTACACTCATGTCCATAAATTAAGGATAATTCAGAATCACACAGAAATTCAACTCTAAAATAAAAATTTCACCTGTAGAATTATCACACACATCTTGAAGAAGAATATGCAAATTACAGGAAACCACCGGATGACGCGGATAGTACGTCACAATGACGAGAGTGTAAGAGAGGGGTATATAAGGAATGGTGGCAAAGAAGTAAAATTGTTCACAGGCGCTTTAAAAGCCTTTCAGTGCAATAACCGCATAGTTATGGCACAAAGGAAGCATTTGGATGATTTTTTACGTGGTAGAATTATCGGACGACTGGAATGTGGACGTACCCAGCTGGAAGTATCCGAGGAACTTGGAATCGCCCAGAGTGTCATCTCCAGGCTTTGGCAACGATTCCAAGATGATGGTAATGTGAGTAGATGTTACAGCACAGGTCGCCCCCGAGTTACAACGCCGAATGAGGACCGGTATTTGGCAGTTACTGCCAAAAGAAACAGACGGAGCACAGCATCAGACCTGTCTCGTCAGCTCTCTTCAGCTACCGGTACGACAGTTTCAAGGCAGACCGTGTACAGACGCTTAGGGCACATTGGTCTGTATGCTCGTAGGCCTGTCAGATGTGTTCCACTTACCGTAACTCACTGTAGCCTGCGATTAGCCTGGAGTAGATAGCATGCATTGTGGACACCGCAACAGTGGTCTTGTGTGATGTTTTCTGACGAGTCCAGGTTTAGTTTTCAGTCTGATTCTCGCCGGACTTTCATATGGAGAGCGCCAGGTACCCGTTACCACCAAGAGAACACCATTGAACGACACCGTTACGGTGGTGCAGGATGGCTCGTTTGTGGAGGAATTATTCTTGGTTCCAGAACTGACCTGCATGTTCAGAGTGTAACGATGACAGGCCACATCTATCGAGATGTCATTCTGGAACAACATGTACGTTTGTTTCGGGGCGCCATGGGTGCTGAATTTCTGTTTATGGATGACAACGCCCGTCCTCACCGTGCAAACATTGTAGACGAATGCCTTCAATCAGAGGATATCACCCGTATGGATTGGCCAGCATACTCACCGGACTTGAATCCAATAGAGCATGTGTGGGATATGCTTGGCCGACGAATTGCAGCCCGTCAACCCCCTCCCACCTGTCTACCGGAACTTCGGAGGGCATTTCTTGATGAGTGGTGTAATATTCCCCAAGATCAAATTGATAATTTGATACTCAGCATGCCTAGGCGTTGTAAGGCCTGTATTGCATCGTCCGGGAGACATACTCGGTATTAACCATCATACTAACCATGTTATACTGTTTTTTGTAAATAGGTTCTTTTTTGAAATTTGCTCCAGGGAGTAAAAATCGCAATTTTTATTAATTATGTCAAACATATAGCATCTGTTTTGCTCTTTACCTTTTGTTTAATAAATAGACTTTACAAATAAGTCAAATTTGTTTTGCTTCTGTCTCTTTCTTTGCCTGAACTTCATTATCCTTAATTTATGGACATGAGTGTACATTAGAATGTTAAAAACGGCAATAAGTAACAAAAGTTTTAAAAAATTCTCATAATTTACGTTTGAAAGGAAAATGAGTAAACGTTGAAAAGTATTTGAAAATTAACTCTATCTATAGAATTAAAAATTCAAAAACCTATATTTTGGAAGAAATACGCCAAATTTATTCGCCTATATGCCTTTTACCAGTATTTTCTAAATAATAATTGGAATTTTAATAAAACTTTTGAATATCATAAAAAAATCAAATATAAAGTTTTGATCACTAATGTAACGATAAAATAAATATTTTAAAATCTAATAAAAAGTTAATGATTGAATAGCGTTGCGTGGTATTGAATGCGCAACATCTGAAAATGATAAAAAAAAAATTAAATAAGTACATAATCCCCTTAATTCCACAAAAGCTATCTTAAAATAGGAGATGCCATGGGAATTTTCCTAACCATAAAACATGAATTGATGTACGAAGAATATTATTCAAACAAGTTTTAACCACTACTTTGTTAATCAGTGCTTTTATTTCACTACTTTTGGTACTTTGCATTTCTGAAAGAAGAAACATTTTCGAAAACTCAAGGCTCTTCCAGTTATTCCAATCTCAAAGAAGAAAATTACGCTCGGGAATATTAAGCATCAAAAATTTGGAGAAGTTATAAATAAAAATGTGAAAACAAACCCGAGCTCCTAAGATAATCAGATAGCTCAGTAAACTTATTTTGATGAACAGCTATTTCTTGAAGAGAAAGAAAAAACAATTTTTAGAAGTAAATGAATGAAAAAATGTGCCAATGTTTGACTTGCTTCAATTAAAATCCTTTTAACTCTCAAGATTCATTAAAATTGTTTACTAAGCTGTATCGTGTACCTTTAATTATCTGTTTTTAAGTCTTACATTCATTTTAAACTTATTCTGCTTCCTTCGTCCATGATCATGTTGCGTAAAATATGCTTTTATTACAGTGAATGAAAAACTGACTTAGATGAAGAAATCTAGGAATAACAATTACGGTTAGAACCGAAAAAAAAATGTTGATTCATTGTAAAAAATTTCGAATAATTAACTTTTTATCATTGTTATTTCAACAGCTACTAATGAATTCCCCACTTTTAATTATAAATGAATGTATTCATTGCATTTGATAGCTTACGTCACTTAATTCAACTGAAGAAGATGAGAAATAAACATTTTCTGCCTAGAAAATGCTATGATAGTTTTTGTTTTAGTTATTATTGCTTCAGAACTGCAATCATAGAAATTCTGAGAAAGGATAATTACATTTTATCTCAGCAAAATTTGATTTTGTAATTCATGTTCTCTTACTAATGACATTAAAGATAATTAATTTTTAGAGATAAATCTCGACACATGAGATTACGTAAATGGTAAACATATGAAGCGCATTTTAAATAATTACAATTATTATCTTAGGGGAATGCCATCTTTTTTATTGGATTTACAAAATTTTTCGCTATATATCTAAATAAAGAATAAAACTTATTTTGAATAAATTTAGCATTGAGCGCAATTTTCATCCAATTATGTTAAGTTTTGTGTGGTATGTAAAAAATTTTAATTTACGTTTCTATCACATAATCAAATTTTTCTGCTGAAAATCTTAATATAACACAGTGTTACATAATATAACACAGTATATGTTACATTTAGTTTAAAATCGAAAAATACATTTACTTTATTGTATCTCACCTTTAAATTAATAAAATGTCAAAAATTTGGAAGTATCTAATTATCCTCTTTTAGATTTGTTCTATATTCTGAAGACAAATAAAATCTGCAGAGAATATCCTAAGAAACTTAAAGGTGAAATAAAAGCTGCAAATGTTCTGTGATTGATGATTAGTTTATACAATATCTATTTTTGGTTCATTATTTTTTATGTAACTATAGGTGTATAATACCACTTAGAATATTGATATAGAACAACATAAATTGACACCAAGAAAGAACTTCTGTTCAATAAATTATAACTACTAGATATAGTATTCATTCATAAATAATAATTTATAAATTTATACCAATTAAATTTTAAGATGGATGGTATATGCAGCTACATAAATTTAAACCGTGATATGCTCATGATTTAACTACTTAGATTTTAGGTATTAGATTAAAAGATTTAGATTAGAATATTTGATAAATTAACTCTCCGTTATTTCAGTTGCATTATGGTCTTCAGTTGACGGTGGACAGGCAAATTATTAAACTGATCGCAGTTGACAAAAAGGTGTTTTGGAAATTAAATCATCTATATTTATTTTGAAAGTCAATTCAAAAATATAAGATATAAAACAACCCGGAATTAAATGCAGTAAAACTCTATCATAATTAAATCTGGAAAACTTTAACACCTAAGCATGAATATTTGATATAAATTGTTAGAGGGTAACAAGAAGAAAGAAATAAAAAATCTAAGGAAAGAAAAATAAAAAAATAATTCAAACTTTATTTTTAAACTTACAAAGCTTTGAAATTTTTCATAAAATGTGGCCAAAGATAACTTATTAAAATGATTAGTTAGGTATGCTAAAAGAATACGAAAATTCTTATGATAGAAACAATAAACAATGAATAAATTTTAACCATAAGTTAGGAAAGTGAACGAAAAAAATATAATTGCCCAAAAGGCATCAAAAGTGACTTATTCTGAAAAAACGAAGACTTATAAGCAATTCAAAGACGGAATCAGAAATAGAACAAAATCAAAAAGTACTACAATGTTTTGCATATTTTAACTTATAAATAAATAGTTAAACTGATTTATTAGAAATGGAAAAAGAAAATAATAATGGAAAAAATTTATGACAGAAAAAATAATAAAAAGATTCAAACTTTATTCATAAACTTACAAAATAAACGAAAAATATGACAAAAGCGAATTTATTCTATAAACGGAGAACTTGTAAATTTATAAAACAATTCTAAAGGCAGGATAATCATATAGCAAAAAACCAAATAAAAGTAAAAAGCAACATTTACACATAGCAACTTATACAAAACTGTTTATCATGAATAGCTAAACATACCAAAAAAAGAAGGAAGAGAGAAACTAAACTTCCGATTGAAACAATAAGAAATATCCAAACTTTATTCATAAGTTAACAAAGTAAATGAAAAAAATACGGCAAAAGTGAACTTATTCTTCAAAACCGAGAACTTGTATATCTATAAAGAATTCAAAAAAAGTAGAATCATAAAACAAAGCCAAATCAAAAAGCAATAAAAAGATTTACACATTTCAATCTGTAAGACCTGAGATTTATCAGACCATTTGCCAATCACTGGCGTTTCTCATTTTGTTCGAGCAGCTGAGAAAAACGAGAATTTAAAGTCCCACTATAAATATGGCCCACTATGAGAAGCCGAACCAAAGGAAATGGATACTATTTCTCCGAAAGAAGGCACACTTCAATTTGATGATACAGTCCGTAGCAGGCAGTTTGTTCTCATGTAGGCCGCAGGTGTCCCAGCATTCGAAGTCATTTCTTGAATAAAATTGGTTAGCATCGGAATGACTTACCGTATTCCCATCAGGCTTTTTATAGGTCTCGTCGTTCAAGCACCCAACAGACAGTCTCGGATGAAAATATTCAAGCTTTTCTTGCCTGCGTTTTGCGGTTGGTTGGGAAGGAGTTTTGTGGCGGAGAATATTCTCAATTTGACACAGAGTTAGGTTTCGTCGTGAGAATATTTTGAAAAGCGAATGGAAGAAATGACCAGAATTTTAATGCGTTGGTTAGAGCTTTGTGATATAAGACTTAACAAACTTGAATAGTGTGAGCGAAGGAAGTTTATGTGTGAATGATGGATGCAGTTTATAAATATTTTTGAGTTATATTTTTTCAAGTGTTTTTCTTGGTAGTTTGGTCAGTTGGTGGCTTACTTGTTGGAAGTAAAAGTTATAATATTCTTTAAGGCGTTTTATATATTGGAATATTGCAAATACAAAAGGTTTCAAAAACACACTTTTACCAGTAAATTAAAAAGTAGAAAATAATTATTTTTACTCAAAAATCTTGAGCTCAAAGAAAAATTGGGAAGGAGTTCTGTGGCGGTGAATATTCTCAATTTTACACAAAGTTAGGTTTTGTCGTGAGAATATTTTGAAAAGCGAATGGAAGAAATGACGAGAATTTTAATGCGTTGGTTAAAGCTTTGTGATATAAGACTTAACAAGCTTGAATAGTGTGTGCGAAGGAAGTTTATGTTTGAATAATGGATGCAGTTTATAAACATTTTTGAGTTATATTTTTCAAGTGTTTTTCTTGGTAGTTTGGTCAGTTGGTGGCCTACTTGTTGGAAGTAAAAGTTATAATATTCTTTAAGACGTTTTATATATTGGAATGATACAAATACAAAAGTTATTTAAAAGCACCCTTTAATTAGTGTTTTAAAATGTAGAAAATAATTTTTTAAGTCAAAAATCTGGAGGTCAAAGCAAAAATCCCAAAAGTGTGAAACACTTATATAAATACTCTCAATAAATTTAAATTTTAATCGCATTCATTATATATTTTAATATTGAAGAATGTGTAAAAATTTTCTTTCTTTTGATATTCATTGTGGTTTAATTCCCTAAACGTATTATTTTCAGTGCCTCAAACATTTACAATTTTTGCTTTGACCTCCTGATTTTCGAGCAAAACTTATTCTCAATATTTTAGTATACTAGTATAAATGTACTTTTGTAAAATTTTCATTTCTATTATTTATTTTATTTTTAAGCTTTAAAAATATCTATTTTATAATTCTTTATTATAATAATTACAGAATCTTGCATTCCATTTTTTAGAAAGTCGATCCTAGATGGCGCCTTTCATATTGAATCAAAACTAAAGAAATTAATTGATAATCATGTTGTGAAAATATTCAAATATTGTATTTTCATCAGGAACACATAACTGTACCGAATACTCATGAAGAGATTAGTGAAAAATCAATTATAAAATTTTCATACTTACAAACATGAAACAAGTTAAATTAAATGAAAGTGAGTAATGAGTCGAAATTAATAATTTTGTTACTAAAAAACGCTACGAAAAGCCCTCGTTCTGTTATGATAAATAAATAAATTCAATTAGTATGGTCATATAAGATATAAATGGTGTAAAGATAACAGTAAATTTAAGTCTGCGAGTTTCCATACCAAAATTTAAAGCTTGCTATTATAATTTTCTTCTATTGAAGTTCAGTACTTTCGATAGAAAATGATAGAAAATTTCTGTTATTTACAGCATATCATGGACGGTTACAAGTAATAAAAATGAAATTCGTTAATGAATTCTACCAAACACTGTTGTGCAAATGGACATCAATAATTTATTTTCATTTTGCAAATCGTTTTCCATGGATGCTTAATTTATAGAAAATATGTTCACTCGATTTTGAAAGATTTGTTCCAAACATTATTCTAAAAATATTCTATCTAACTATTATTAAGTGTTATTCTAAATAAATTGCATATATTCTGTACATTCACAAAGGCTGAAATAAAGAAAAATAATAATAAAACAGAACTGAATTCTGGTTAAATCTTTAGTGATACGTCCATAATGCAATTATTTCTTTCATTTTAAATTATTAGATTGTCTTATTCCACTTGTGTACTTGCAATAATTTAAGACTTATATAATAAAACTGTTCTGAAACAATTCCATTTGATCATTAATTAATGTTACATTTGTAAATAAAATATAATTCCAACTTGAATTATAAAATGACTGGTTTCAGTTACAATGTGCATTCTCTCCTAAGCATATTAGCAGGGTTATGAATGTGTTGAGTTAGCTGATTAATGTTCGTATACCGATTAAATCTGTTAAACTATCTATATTAAACTATCTAAATAATTGAGGTTTCATACCTACTTTACTACAGTATGAAATTGGTGGTTAATAATTTAAAGCAAAATTTGTGAATAAGAGGCTGAAATAAATGCGTAAGAGATTTATTTGCAAATGTAAAACAGTGTGTCAAGATAATACTCATTAGGAATTTTCTTTATAAAGGAATAAATAGAATTTCTTCTTGAATCAATGTGTAAAAACTCTGAAATCTCTCTCTCATAATATCATAATTACATATTATGATATTATGAAGTGCTCAGTTATGTCTTAGAATTGGAGGAGTTAACGAAAAAGCAATGATTTCTAATTTAAGAATATTTGAATCTTTTAAATATAAAAATATTCTCTTTAACGGTTGATAACATTATAATCCAACTGGGTACTTAGATTTATTTCACCTATGCTATGCTATTTTCTACCATTTATAATATCATTTAAGACATTTTGATTCGTATATCCTAAGATTTTTATTTCCTTTATAGGAGTTGTTAGTAATTTAAGATTATTATAAACTAGTTTTTTAAAGTGATCGCATTACAAATACCTTACCATATGACCAATAACTTGATTTCTGATTCTTCATCCAACTTGCATCTATGGAGATTAATAATGTGTTTTGAAATACTTCAATCACAATTTGAATCAGGTAGTTTCTTCAGTTTTTATAAAAAGCTTTAATTAATGATAGTTTATGAAGTGATTAAAATTATTATCACCTTGAGATTGTTTTTTATTCTTGAAAATCGCAGAAGATTTTAAGTGCATGATCTCTGAAAAAATTCATAGTAACCTCGAATATTTCACGATATTTTTTTGGAATATAAAAAAATAACTGCAAGCAGACTGTGAAAAAGAAAAATACTACATTCACGTTGTTCAGTATTCAGTTAACTATTAATTATGTAAATACTTCATACATTTTAGGTGAAAATATTCCATAAAACAAGGTAGGGCTATTTAGAGACATAATTGTAAACCATGACTGGATTATTATGACACCACTTAAGGTGGCACACCCCTCTCCAAACTTCGAACCCACATCAACGGGGACGTTTGATCATCGACTGCGGATTTAAAGTGCTCTAAACCCGCAAATACTGAGGATTTTTGGGGGAATGGGATCGAACCTGGAATCATCCGGCGCTGAAGTAGATACCCTTACCACTAGGACCACGAAGTTCTTTGTCAGGAAAAAAGTAAATATTTATATCCTCCCCGAATGAAAACCACTCTAGGAAATTTATATTCCTTGTCAATTGAGATAAAAAAAATTAATTTAGCTCGTTAGCCTTCACAACTCACGCCTGAGATTCGAACAATCCATTTAATTAGATGACTCCTTTTCTGCTATGTCTTAACTACAGTAGAGGAGGGTTCACCTGATTAGATAGTTGGTATGAATCACATTTCATCTCCGTATGAATCGCATTTGATTCATATGGCTATCAACGTGCTAAAAAACTACTTTGTTATTATCCATAAAATTTTGAAACACACAAAATGAGTTTAAAAAGGATAGAAGATATAAATTTATACAAATAAACTAATCTTTCTATCGAAAAGTTTTTATCAATGAAATACAATTTTGAAATGAGAATTAAATTATCATAAAACTGCGTGATGAAACATATCGTAAAAAACTTGCATCTATTGCCAATATATGTGAAAAGAAAAAAGAATTTTAAAATTCAATTCCAATAATTCATGAGTCTAGTAAACTGCTTTAAAAGGTAGAAGTAAGGAGTCGATTGATATTTGGATATAAATGTAGCAAAAACAACATTCAAAAAACGCATATATTTGCTTGCTTAGTGCAAGGAGGTTCTGCGTTTTATCCAAATTCTTATCCAAACAAACTCGTTAATTAAATATTTGGATCGTTAAATTGAATTTAAGATCATGTTTAGCAAATAAAAATTCGAAAAGGGATTAAAAAATGTCACCACGTTTTATGTGGACCATAAATAGCAATTCGTACTTAATAGGAATAAAAGAGGGTGATTATTTTATTAACTCGTTTGTAAATTGGTTTCTCAAATAAGATCATCTTCACGACGGGATTCCGTCGCATTTAAATTAACATAAATTGGAAACTTCAACAATATAAATTGTTTTTTTCTCCTTACAGAAATTTATTCGAAAGGAAATTATACGGTTTAAATGCTTATGGCTTTAAAGTCCCAATTAGTTAGAATTATCGAACTGTTTTACATGAAGACACCCAATTCCCATCAGAGGTTGCAAGGGAAGGCGGGAATCAAAATCATTCTTTCTTCTGTAAATCTTCTCGAAGATTCTATAATTAAAACATTTCTTGGAAAGAAATCTTAAGGCCGCAAATTCTTCTTTTTATCTCAAGAAGAAGAAAGAAAAAATGATGAGAAACTCTTGCAAATGTTGGATTCGTTATTCGACAAAAGCTAATTAACAAATCCTATTGATTTCTTTTCTGTCGGGTTTCAGAGAATCGTGTTTTTACAGAATACATATCCAATGAAGCCAGAATTTCAAGAATTTTTCTCTAGACGACTTCCTTTATGTTTTATACTCAAATCAAAAACTCTGGTTTTAAAGAAAGGTGAATAAAACGTGGCGGTTGTTTTTATAACTAGACTGATTAATTAATGAAAATTCATTTTTAAACTTCATTCCTAGGAGAAATTAGTTATTAATAACATCGGTTTTTTTAAATAGATTTCTTTTGAATTCTCTCCTTGAAGGATGGATTTTATTTTAATATCTTGTTTCTGTCATTGAACGAATAATTTACGTTGGGACAATGAACAAATTTCTTCGAAGAGAATTGTGAAAACACAACATCCACATTTATTTCATTTCCAAGATCTTATTAATCAGAAAATTACTTAGTTCACTTTCACTTAATAGATTCTAATGTTTAGTTGGATTAATGTCCAGTTTTGAAGCCCACAAGGTCTGTTTGCCAAGTGCAATATTTTACGTCTAAACATCGCGCGCGCGCACACACACATTGTCTTTTATATGTAGAGAGAGATACTTTCATATACTCGCAAATAGTTTTCACAAGGTTCTAAAACAAAGTATTGCAGTTTATAATGTAAATTGAAAGGTCTATCGAAAATCATAAAATGAAACAAATATTAAACAAGCCGATATATGATAAAAGTGCAGTCCTATCAGTGCTGCAAAACGTGCAATAGATTACGGAGAAAACAGCAATAGATTACAGAGAAATATAAGGCAAATGATTTCGTTGCTCAGATTACCTGAAATTATCAACTTTGGAGTAATGTCTTCGAGGACTAAATTTAAAATCATCATGATTTTAATAATGCTAAATATACAGGACTCAAAACATAAAGAGAAATCATTCATCAACTTATTATTCATGATAGTACTTTTTGTTTTAGTAAACAGAAATAACAATTTGTTGGGGCGAATAAAAATATTTTATTTGTTCAATAAAAATTATTAACAACTCATTAATGACTCAAATGCAAAGGTAATTAATTTATTAAGATACTTCAGATTTTTTTGCATTTCTTACGAATTTTATTAACATTTTCTTTTACATTAAATCATTTCAAATTAGAATTTTCAAAATAGTGTAATGAGACAATTTTTGTGAAGTTTTTTCCGATTTTTTACAGTTTCTCTGAAATTAATGCTGTCATCATAAATCATAGCAAATTATCCCTTAGATTTCTTAACGAAAATAATCATATTATGCATTATGGGTATGATCTCTTCAATCAAGAATTATTATGAAGCTATATAGTATGATATTTAAAGCCTATATAAAAGGATTTCAGTGAAGATATGGTAGTTTCTTTAAGTTTATTTTCTGTTTTGCAAATTTTTTTATATTAAGAACAGATAACCAAAATGAATCAAACTAATCTTCATATTTTAGAACGAAAGTAACCGTTGCAGCCGTATGGCTTTAGTATAGAAATGTTTTAAAATAAAATCATATAGCATAAATGGCGCCTATATAAACGATTTCCATTCAGTGAAATGAATTGAAACTTATTTTGTAGTTTTCCATTGCTTTTGTTATTTATTCTTCCTTATTAACGGTTTTTATATAAATTTTGAGTTTTACCCTCAGCCAATAAGATAATCAGCATAACTACGAAATAAATCAGATTTCGTGATTAAACTAGTCATCCTATGAGTGCATTTAGGCATGTTTTTTTAAACATTTTCGAGTAAATGAAATGATAGTCGTCTTAAAGTTTTTCTCTGCTTTTCAGTTTATTTCCATATTAATGGCAATTAAGTAAATTGCAGCAAATTACCCTTTAGATTTCGCAACCAAAAGAATCATTCTGTGAATCGTCGCAAGATCCCTTCAGTAAAGAAATGTTATAAAATACAATCCCTTTATTGGAGACGACTTAATTAACCTTGCTCATTGATTTCTCCGCGTTTCGTGCAAGTTCTTAGTGTCCTCGGATGTTGTTTAGCTACTTTATTAGATCCAGCTCTAATTTGAACTTCGTGCAAGAGGACAGAGGAGTAAAAGTCTTCCGTGTTATCTGTAAATTGATTTGCTCCCCTTTAATGAGACTTTACAGCTAATCCCTGCTACAGTGCCTTGTATGCATGCCATTTTATGGTTCTACTTTTCGGAAATACCATCCCATTCGAAAATTGCCAATTTTTCACTTTTGACAACAGGGTTCGATTCTCATCGATAATGAGTTCCTTGTAATAGATTTTAATTTATGGCTTTTCTACGAGAATTTCTAGGCTAATTCAGTTTTTATGTAAAAGCGTTAGGACTAAGAAACATTCACAAATTTGCAAGTAACTAATATGGGGAACTATCTGGTTTTTGTGCATGTGAAAGTTTGGTTTATATCAAACAATTTAGATTGAGGCTACTAATTACAGAATAAAAGCTAGCAGTTTTGAAACTGATGAATAATCAATTGTCTAAAATAGTTGTTATCTTACGTCAATTTTTAAAAAATGTTGGAAAGACGAGATCAGGCAGTGTACTAAACTAGTTTCCTGAAATGTCGAATCTTTATTCCCGTTCTTATATTATTCCCGTACACAATAAAAAGGTTATGCAGAGCATTTTGTTTCGTTAAAGTAATTTCTTAATACTTTAATGCATTCATCAAATAAAGATTTTATTCATCTGTTTATATCTTTCCACGAAAAAGTCATCCCTTTTCACACATAGCTTTAAAAATGTTTAATTCAGAGTCTGAAAATAAGAAATTTGCTTCCTGCAAACAGTATTTAAATGTCTTTCAAAATTTAGAGGAATCAATCCCTAAACGTTTAAATGGAAAATATTAATCCACATTTTCCTGATTCTGTCTATTTAATTTTTCATTGTTTGCTACTTTTAACGTAGGAAACGATACTTTCCAATGTAGGAAAACACTATCTTTATTTCTTAAATTACTGTATATATATATTTAAGTGCTGAATAATTTATGTAGAGTATCTATAGCAAGTCAATTTCCGTCGATATTTGTCAAGGAAAGATAAGTTAAGGAATACGAAGTAGGCTGGATTTTGTTTCCTGTGAATGCATTTCTACTCGTTTGTCGATGGGAATTAAAAAAGTTATATAATTTTCGTAAAAATATTAAGTATAAAATAATATACCTCAATGAAAAAATTAAGGGTTTTCTATTGCAAATACTAATGATGTTCAGTAATGGCTTTTATCTATCTTAGTTATTATCATTCATTCATTTTATTCCTAAGAGCAAGGTAAATGAATAAGTTCATATATAAATTTTAATAAAAATAATTTAAAACCACCGGGAAACGACGAAATATATTGACCACAGACTTGGAAAAATATCGATGGTAAGTCAATTTCTCTCAATCTTCGGCAGGAAATGTGAAGTTAGGGAAAAACGATTAGGTTCTGTATCACATTGCAATTGTTCCAAGTTGCTTAGCAGCTCACTAAGTGCTATCATTAGTTCCAGTTGAGGTACTCGCCATTGCTTCCTCTTTTTTTCTTTCTATTTTCTCTTGTGTCTTGGCTGTCCCCTCCCCCTCCTGTTTTCAGTTCTTTCTCCCAGAAAGGGGAAGTAGTACTGGGTTGTTAACAGGTATTTGTACTCCTGTTCGCCAGAAGAATCAGGAAGAAAGCACTTCGGCTCATAGTGGAACTAATGAAGCATGTTAATCATTTTTTCAGAGTATTGCTACATTAAATGACAAAACGGAAGATCTTATTCTCAGTTTTAAAACCATCCGCGTTGCGTGGAGGATTGATTGTTCACCCTATGTTACGAGATTTTTTAAGTGTAAACTAGCGCAGAGCTTCTTTAACTGTAGGGCGCGACCGTGTGTAAGATTGTGTTAGATGCATTAGGATTTCACATTGTCATTCTTTCAAATTCTTTAATATTTTTAGAAGAGAATGGAAAAATCAACTTGGCTTAAAAGGTTTTAACGAAATTTGTGACGATAGCAAGTTGTTCTGCTTTATTTTCAAAATGGATTTTTCTGAATTAGGGCCACAACAATTTAATTGACCCAAAGAAAGGTTGCAAGTAGGAAACTAAGAAGCCTTGAGTTACATTATACATTCTGCGTTAATGAAAGTAAGAAACATTTGAAAAATTATTTCACAAAATGATTTTTGATTAATTATGTATAATAATTCATAATTAAAATATAATTACTATTATACTATATTAAAGTAATTACATTATAATTATTTTCCTAATTATAATATATTTACTTAATAATTTTTAATTTACGTGTAAGCCTTTTCTGGAAAAACAATACATAATTCATTTATGAACTACTGACAAAACAATTATTAGATTTGTATACATAAATCCTGTGCTTCCAAGAAAACGAGCCATATAAACTAAAAATGCCTTTTAAATTATGAACTAACTTTTTTATATTCTATACATTATTTCGAAAGCATAATCACACCTTTACTAGCTCAGAAGCACAATGCAAAACGCATACGTAGCAAAAACTGCAATATCTATCAAATGTACTCACTTACTGTCTTAAAAATAATCTGGTTGATGGGCAAAACAAAGTTATTTAATAATCCGAACTTGATGCCCATTATAGAACTGTGTAATTGATGAGTAATACAAATAGCAATACTCAAAATGTATTGTCTTTTCCTGTGAATCCATTGGTTAACAATACTTTTGAAACATGAGTAATATAGATTTTGACTTACCCTAAAAATTAACGTTATAAAGAGGGAAGTTTCTTAAAAACTATATACACTGAACTTTCTGATCCTTTGTACGAAAATTTTTTCCGTCATATATACTTACGAAATAACAACTATTTTAACGAGTACGAGAACTATATGGACACTACATATATTTGTAATTGTTTTGCTTATCAAATTAGAATAAACTTCGCCTATAACACACTGAAACGCTAATAACGAGTTTAAAAGAGACTAAAATCAAATTATTTGTTTCATTAAAAATATTCTGTGATAAATAACTGTTTGGAAGCAAATGTTTCGTAGCTCATCATGGGTTCTTTGCCATATTCTTTATCGTAATTAATTCAAAAGACAGCAACGAATAGGTTAAAGAATGCGCTTTTAAAATAATGAAGGTAACTTCGTTTTCCTCTTTATTTTAATATTTTTTTTATTTTGAATTTTTATGGATTTAAAAGTTGTGGATAAGTTGCATATGCAAAAAAGTAAAATTTCTCGATGGAATACAAAAAACTTTTCAATTGAAGGAGGAAAAAAAATTAAACTTTTTCTCTTAGTTAATGCACGTTAAGTGCACTTATGCATCAAATCTACGAATCTAGCTGAAGGACCAGAAAAATCAAAAGTAATTTACTGAAATGTAACTCCGCTGTAATTTTTTTTCTTTTAAATAGTGAGGATATAAAATCCTTGGTAAGAAACTGAAGTGGTAGAACATTCTTGTAAGTTTCTAGATTTGAGTGTGATATGCGTGAGTCACTGACGCATATTCTTCGTGATCTTCTATGCAAGCAAAGAAATCTTTTTTTTAAATTACAAATTCTGTTTAATTCTCGATTGTCGGAAAATTGTGATCTGCAGTCACAAAAATGAATTTTGAGTAACAAAAACAGTTATGTAGACTTGGTCTTCAAAAAGTATTAAAAACTTATTTAAATAAGACTTGACGTGTAAAATGGATCTATGAACAATGAATAAATCTAATGAGAAAGAATTGTTTTTAGGTCACGTGAAAGAAATATCTCTCCAAGATTTAATGCAAAAGAAAAAGAGGTATTTTTTACACACTTTTAGACACAAGGATTGACCAAAAGCGCACAGAATCCATGGTTTTAAAAGAAGTTTTTCTCAAGTTTGATTCTAAATTGAATTCATTTAGCCTTTTAAGACCTTTTGGAAACTGGTCTATTCAATTAAAAGATAAAACCAGAAGGAATGAATAATATTCAAAGTATTCGCGAAAAAGTATTTGATTCTTTTTGTATGACAAGATAATATGCATAGCTGAAAAAGTGAACATGAGGGATTCACTATTACGAAATTACACATTACCAAACAATCAAACAACTTTTGGTGCTTTTATGCTTTAAATATTTTAAGAATTAAAGAGTACATATGTTTGAACAAAGCAATACATATATTTATTAGAGTTTCTTAGAAAAGTTAATATTAGTAATAACCTATTATTAAAGAGAAATTTAACACAAATAAAGAGGAGGCAACTGCGTTTGAAGTGTTCACATTATATTAAATGATTTTGTAAAACTTACAGCAATAAATGAACTAACATAACTCGAATAAAAAAAATGTAACTCTTAAATTTAAATATACTTGATAGTTAATTTTTTTTCTGGGCCTATTTCTCAAACCATACATTTTTTTATATTTTACACAAATATACTCCGATCAGTACTTTAACAGCATTGTTTATTAAAAACTTTTTAGAATATAAAAGTTCCCTGCAAAAAATAATAAAAAATATATGAAATGGATTAGAAAATACCAAAAGTTTCAGGTTCATTTCATTCGTTTCCATTACCAAATAATTTAATCACATAGAATAGAGATTGCGTTGATAATTATTTTAAAAATATCAAATTGATTTGCTATTAATGAAATACAATTGGTTTTGAAAGCATTTTGTTAAATACGTGTATTTTACATGACAACGATTTGAATGGTTTACACTATTTCTCAAACTTTCTTATAACAATGGAAGGATCCATTGAAAGCAAATTGCCATTTTAAAAGTCATACCAATTTTGACTTTATGTTATTTATATTTCTCTATGACAATTTTTTTCGGGAATGTTGTTAAAAATTTTGCAATTTAAAGATCTTATACTTCTAACTTTCTTTTCTTGAGAAAAAGAAACATTACTTATATAATGAAATTACGCATTCTAAAATGTTTTAATTACCTTCCTTTCAAATGCAGCTCAGGGATGAAATAAAAATTACAAAGAGTCAGCTTTTCTTTTTCTTTTCAGTGAAGGGAAAATCATTTTTCCAACAAGCGAGGTAAAATATGCTTCCTAATTAAAAGATATATGGGTTGAAGAAAAAAAAATCGGACAATAATTGGGAAAATCGCTTCAATAATAACACAGTTAACAGCCATAAAGAAAGAAAAATCTTTCAGAAACAATCAAAATATTTTGCTCACTGGAGTCAAACTACAAAAAGTTATTTTTTTTACTAGAATTTAACTGCTCTTTTAAGCTTTATGGCTACTTGATATTCTAAACATTTAATTTCTGAAGAACAATTTAGTTATTGTTGTTTGATGGCTTGTAGCGTTTTAGAAATATTTTCCCATCATTTTCTGTAATTATTGCACACAAACGCTGTTTATTTTTCTAAGCATTTATTTTTTTAAAGAATAATTTAGCCGCTGATGTTTGATGGCTTACACTGTTTTGCATATATTTTTCCAGAATTTTCTATCGATTTTTGTTGGAAAATAACCAGAATACAAACATTAATTTCAAAAATTGTCTTGAATCATAAATATGCTTTAGAAGCATTGTTAAAACTGTATTTTTCAAACGATTTTCAGATTTAATGAGAATATAGTTAAGAATGTTTTTACCATTTATGTATAGTATCTATCTCTTTATTGAGCTTCTAAGAAGTATAAGGGTTATTTTCTAATAAATATAAGAGCTATTTTCGGATGCTTATTCGCTAATCATGCCTAAATTTAAAATGTTTATTACATTTTAAAGAATATATCAAAATCACCTGTGCTATGTTATGTAGCATTAAATCAAGGGTTTCATATGTAAAGTAAATTATCATTTGTTGTGTAGAGACTCGTTCAAACTGGATTTGATAACAAAAAGAAGATCTTAGCGTCCAAATACTGAGGAATCCTCACGTAATTCAGTTGCTGATTTAGGTTCAACAAATCACTCCTCCTAAAGATTGTGTAGCAGTTTAAGTAACTATAAATTGATTCATAGTCACTCGTCTATCACTTACGAAATCAATCATTATCTGCACGTAGTTTAGCAAATCAATTCTCTTCAAGATAATTGATATTTTAAATGATTACATCTCTATACATAGTATACTTTTCGAAATTTATTATTAGATGAACAGTAGTTGGATACACAGCTCATCCATTGCATATAGTTTCAGAAATGAATCCTGTTATGACTTTTAATAATTGTACATATATTCATTGCCTAACAATTAATTTTGTTTAGATGAAGGACAGTTTAAAAATAAATGTGACTTAAAATATTCCGGATGTTTCCCGAAAATATTGTATACTTTGTGAGCAGATAATAACTTTATTTAAATTGTGCATGATAATTACAATAACTGAGAGTTATTTTTTGAAAGAAATGTCCATAGCAAATGTTTCTCATCATATAGGATGAATAGTATATTATAATTTGACTCGTGAATCTAAACTAACATGGATTCTTCACTAAGTTTTTTTTTACTTATTTTGTACTTCTGTACTGTTTTAAGATTATGATTATCCACTTTACCTTGCGAATAGCTTACGCATTTCAAAATGTCAGAAACAAAACTGATTTGAATAAAAGAAATTAAATTTAAATCAGATAATAATGAAAAGTAAACGGGTATGATTTGTCATAATACAGTTTTTGCTTCTCCTTTTCGTCACTTACTTGTATTAATAATGCTATAATGAAATATACATTCTTATTATGGTAATCTCATAATTCAAATCCAAGAAATTGTGCTTTTACAACCCTAGAACATCAAAAATGCTTTTCCCCCATGAAAATATATTCTATTCAAGTGTCCTTCAACTTGCTTAAAAATCATTTAATATTGATTATCTAACACTTATCTCAAAAACTCTTTCATTGTTATTGTATTCATCTCTCCAGGACATAGAGAATAAGAAGACAGTAGAGAACTTCCAAAAAATTATTTTATCATATATCCCTATTTTAGATCAATGTTATTTTCACTATATTCATCCTTTTGTCTATGTCGATGGAAATATGACGATATTGTTTTCATAGATTCATAATAAATAATAATTTCATAGATTCATAATAATCTAAATAATCGAGCTTTTTCAGACCAAAAGAAATCACGTGTACATTTTGGACAAAATATCGTTTATCCAAGTACTTACAAGTCACTTTGCACTGATCTTCTTAAATTTATGAAATTCCCTTACTCTTTCACTACCATTGCAATCATGTCATTATAATTTTAATAATGCAAAAATGAAAAAAATCACTTTATTACATATTCAGAAAGAATTCAAGAATACATTCTGATTATCAACAAAATACAGTTGATGTAACTGCTCAAAAGCCATTGTATACTAACTCTGTTATACTTGTTAAACTCTGCTGCTCCTTCATTACCTCTACCTCTTGTCACCATCCATTACCTTTAGCCAGAAGCGATGTTTCTGCCTAGAGGTTGGTATTTTTATGAATATGAAAAACAATGATATTTTTCCTTCTGTATATCCTCTTCTTTCCTTTTTATATTTCTTTTTCTCTTCTAAAATGCTGGTGATATGATACAATCATATCACCAGCATTTTAATAAAGCAAAAATGAAAGAATTTACTTTATTACATATTCAGAAAGAATTCAAGAATGCATTTTGATTTTCAACAAAACACAGTTGATCTAACTGCTCAAAAGCCATTTTATACTAACTCTATTATACTTACTGAACTATGTTGCTTCTTCATTACTACTGCATTCATTTCACTAGCTCTTTATTAAAGAAGAAAAGATTATAAAAAAAGGGGATCCTCGCTTCATCATATATTCCTATTCTCCCACAATGATATTTTTCCTTCTATACATCCTCTTCTCTCTCTCTCTCTATCTATGTAGATGGAAATATAAATGTATAGATGGATACAGATAGATAGATAAACGTGTATACATTCTCTCTATGTAGTCTATTTCATCCGACACTGCAAAAAGAACTGTTTCTCTTTTATCTTCAAGGGAATTACAGATCGTGTTTACGCTTTGTGCAGTTCTTCTCTCTGAAAAATATTTCTACTTCTTAACGCTGTCTTTTTCTTTTTCTCTGTTCATTCCTTCCTTCACTCTTTTTCCAAGAGCAGGACCCATCTATTGTGCAGCTCCCCCGGTAAAGCAACTAGCGGGGGGCGGGGGGACTGGAGGCCTGATAGATGGTGAATAGGACTATGGATCATTCGATCGCTCCTTCTAAACTAGGAAAACATATTTTTTTCTCTCTTGCCTAGAACATTCTGCAAGTGGTTGCCGTAAATCACAAATAGTGTAGTTATTGGAGCTTTTATTATAGTTCATAAGGATTTTTCATTTTTTTTTTATTTTACCTCGTGTTTTACGTACTTTTCCTCCAATTTATTTTGGTATATTTTTTGGGCCAGTTTTTAAGCTCGTAAAGAAGAAATGTTGAAAACAAATGTTCTGTCGATGTTCGGTTTTTGCTTTGTCTTTTTTTTATACCCCTCATGAAATCGTTTCATGTTTCGTGGCGAAACGATATCTTATTGATTATTATGTTAACATAGTGAGGGTATGTATGGGTTGAGATATACACACATCCCGTTTTGTTGTTGGGTCGCAAGCGAACCGCGAGTTTCATAACACCTGCGCTACTTATCAAACTATTCGAGGCGGATTGCTGAAAAAAAATAACGGACGGAGGATTAGTTTGACAGATGTGAAGCTTTGAAAATGTCTGTGTTTTAGAAACGAACTTTGTTTCTTTTACAATTTCGACTCAGATAAAAAAGGATCTTTATCTGAAAAAACTAAATACATTAATACTCGAAGATGGTTTCTGCGGATGAAATCAGAAAGGGATCGTAGAAGTGTCGGACTTTATCTCTGGGGTCCTTTTCATGAGAAATTTCTGGGTCCTTTTATAATTATTTGGCATTATAGTAAATAATAAGAAAAGAAAATTTGCAACATTTTAAAGTTGTCTTGGGATGTCCTAAATTTTAGTTGATTAAACTCTTAAAAATCCCTTTTTTTAACCATTAAACAAACGAAATTTTAAGTCTAATTTATTCCTATACAGACAGTCATTTTTTTCCTCGAAATATTATTTTTTTGTTTATTTTCTGGAAAGCGAATCTCAATTTTGATTTCAGTAAAAGATTTTCTTAAGAAAGAAGATCTCTTTCAAGATTTTACAAAAAATATTTCAACTCCGATTTTTTTGTCTCCTTGATATTTTCGAAAAAGAATCTCCAACTAAAAGTATTGGTTGAAACATGTGTATTTTCATTAAAGTACCTGAATAAATTTTTAAGAAACCGTGATTGTTTGCATAAAGAAAAGCATTTGATACATTTAACAAATTTTTGGATTTACTTATGCTTGCTTGTATCCTTCAAAAAACCAAACATTTATTTGGCTCAGCATGGCAAAATCTGAGCCTTGCTTTATAAAAATCACACTAATTAACTAACTTATTAAAAATTTATACTGACCACGATTCAGTTCCTAGAGTATATCTTGGTTCTCTTCTTTATTTACTTGATACAAGTAAATTGGTTTTTAGAGAAGTATATTTATTAGTCAGGAATTAAATGGAATGTTTTTACCTGAATATGTTCTCTTTTGTGTAAGGGATTTTCTTATAATACATTATGCTATTTTAAAGTGTCTCTTCTTAATATATCGTTGAGAAGGCAAGGTTTAAGTGTTGTAGTTTTAATATAAGTTAAATAACAATAAATACATGGTATTCTTTTGCATCTTAATAAATCAAAGAATTTATACTATAATAGAATTTTATAGTGCTAAAACAAAGGATTTCTGAACTTCTGTTGATATATCTGAAAATTTAATTGCACCGTTTAATATAACTGTCTGAAATATTTCAACAACAATATTATCACTTTACAAACCTGTAAAGACATTTTGCAAAATGTTATTTCTAATTATTATGGCAACATATATAGTGTTGAAAAAATTTTGAAAGAGTTGTAATTTTATTCATATTATTGTATTTAGCCTTTTTAGTTTGCATTTTCACATCCTTAAAGAATGCCTTCCCTCTAACACAATATAATTCTCTATCATTTTAGAGATAAGTAAAGACCAATCGATGGAATCATTAGAATTATAAAATGTAAATAAAATAATTATTATGCTAATTTTAAGAAATGGAAACAAATGTAGGTGTAATTAAGGTATAAAACAATAACTGCAATTTCATAGACAAACATGGAGTTGTTTCTTATTTTATGGCGGAACAAACTTAACACTTGCAGATATTTTAAGAAATAAAGTCCTTATTGTAAATAAATGCTATGCTTAGCATGGAATCTTCGATAATTGAGTTTTACTATACATCTCATTGATATTATTTTAATTGCGTCGAATTAAACACTGCATTCTCCTTAAATTATTCATGTTAATTCTTCAATACTCATTTTTACTTCAAAATTTCACTAAGTAAGACATTAGATTACGAATTTAACAAACTCACAAATATTCTCCTAAAAGGGGAATTTCGAATAAAAACAGGATGGAAGTCATTTTTCTCTTTTTCATTCATTAGAAGATAAGAATTGCTTTTATTTCGACCACACGAGTGCTTAGCTTCCTTTGTCTTAACTCATTAGCGATAAACCTGTACACTTCATATATGGTGTCAAATGGGATTAAAACTTTCTATAAGAACATCAGAGATACCACTGATTAGCTAGGGAAGGGAGTGAAACCCTAATTTTTTGCAGTTCTTATGCAGTTGTACCAATCAAAATGAAAAAGAAGAAACAGTTGTTACAGCTTTTGTACCATTATGAGGAAAGCCTTATAGGTTTTCAGAAAGGAAATGCTATAGAACGAAGTCTAATTTTTCTAATTTCATAATCCAACGTGTATTAAAATATTCTATTTTAAATATAAAAAAACTAGCTATCTGCGTTCCGTTATATGCACACCATGCATTTTCAGCCATATTAGCGCATTCTGGCTTCTGATGCTTCAGCTTGCCAAAAATACAGCACGCGTCATTGACAGCACGCGAAATTGAGCCAAGCTGGCGATTCAACGTTCCAAAAAAATTCGCCAAGACAAAAAAAGTGCCAAGTGGTGTTCGTATAACGGATTAGTACCCAATATAAGATGTTCACGATAGTAAGCTCGGTGGTGGTCACCTAAATTTGTGAATTTGACAGGCTGACTTAAACTATTTTGACATTGATCTGAGAGTTCTTTGGCTCGCCTAAACCCATCTGCTTCATTTCTAACTGATCTTTTTAAAATAATTTCATCCAAAGTTTCATTATATTGTAAGCAATATTGTGAACTCGACGTCGTAAACTTATTTCATTTTTCTAGAAAAAGTTGTTTTACACTAGAACGAATATAGTAGCAGTGTATGCCTATGAAGTTATGCCTAACATGGCTACCGGTTTTGTTTTGTAAACAAACCGATCGTTGCCATCGGTAAAAGAGAAATTAACCTCCTTTCTGTGTAACGTACGTTAGCGTTTTATATATATATATAGGTATGCTATTTTGTTAAAATTTATTCTTATTTTTCCTTTATTCTAGGTGTGAATGAACTCGGGCCGGGGCCGCCGGCCTCAAGTGCTCCATGATGACCAGAAGACTCTATCAACTGCTGATCTTGGTTTTACTGGTCTTACAAGGAGCTGTGTTGGTCTGGTGAGTACATCATACAATTTTTTCAGATCTAGATCTTCCAACTGAATTAGTTGTCAATCAGTGCTCAATTTAATACTCTTCTTTAACTCTTTACATCCCGACGGTACATAAAACTACAGTTATAATCACGCTTATAGCTTCGTAATATGGCCGTTCTTCTTGACGGTATTCACAAGAACACGAAGAATGTAGTTCCAACATGAAGCAGTAGACGACAAATAAAGGATTAAATTAATTTATTATTATTTAATTTATTATTTTAATTAATTGCATTACTGGAGTTATTCTGAACCGAAGCTTATGTAATATTGCAAAAAAGGTATTAAAGAGTTCTTCGTAAATTAATTAGGAATATGTAGGGTTAAACTGTGTTTCGTCTTGTACAACAGCATTAAACATACGAGCTCATATGAACACCTATGAAGGGATTTCTAAGAATAGTTAATTTTCCAGTCAACCTTTAAACACTCTAAACCCTTTGGGGTGAGAGGACGGACGTGGGTTTAAAAAAAGAATAGTTGTATCACAAATGCATTTCATTTCTTTTAATGGACTGTCTATGGACCTTTAAGAATCAATAACAAAATTTTTGTGTCTTATAGATTTCTTTGATTTTTCATATTGTGAAATGACCCAAAAAATTGTTAAATTTACTTTAACATTAATAAGGGATTTTCCAATTACTGTAAACATTCCGCCAGTTGTTATCATCGAACGAATTTTGTTTGGGATGTAGACTAATGGTGAAACTTCTGTGCATGGCAAGAGATTTTACGGTTAACAAAAATTCAAATTTGCAATATTTCTTGGAAATTATAAGCCGTTTCATATTTTAACAAAACTATTCTTAATAAGATTAATTGTCTATTTCCTTTAATAGCGTTATGAAGGCACACATTCAGTGGTACTAAAATCACGTTTCACGTCAATGAAAACGCACTAAAATCTCTAAATCAGAAATATACATATCGAAACATTAATAAATGCTGGCAACTTTGGCTTAAATAAATTCTTAGAGTCTTTGTTAGAAAAGAACTGCCGAATTCAAACAGATGGATTTCATTTCTCGAACAATAAAATAATATGTTTTGCATGATGACAGTCAGTATTCATCAAAAACTGTAGAAAGTTTGCTCTGTCAACATGTTGACAGGATTAAATCTAAAAAAAATGGTTATTGGGAAACCCGCCCCCTCAATATCTTTGTACGCATATCTCCAAAATACCCCAAGAAAAGAGAGTTCGGAGATGAAATGAAATGTTTGATTATGAAAGGATGTTTGCTTGCATGATTTTTCGTTCATATGCATATTTCCGGAAAAGTGAGGAAATATTCATTTTATAACCTGGATTTTGATTTTGATTTCGTTTTCCGTGTTTTTTACTGACTTCCAGAAAGTCCGTATCATTAAATAATTTTATCAGTATTTAAAATTATTGTAATGGAGGGTATTCATGTTTACGAGATGCTCTCCAAATGAGACGGACTAATTTATATATTGAATCTATTGCGCAACTTACAAGGGAAAAGGGGGCTGACGTCACAACATATTGTAAGACAACATGCAGTTTGATGTTATAGAGCATGCGCAGTTACATTTGTTATTGACGGTGGCGTCGCGTGAATTGTTTCAATCTCTAAATAACTGTTGTAATTTTTGTAGGGGTTGATCAGTTTTGCTGTTATATTTCGTCGCTTAAGAAGCAACACCACCTATTTCATTTTTTGGAAGTTTCAAAGAAGAAGAAAAACCTGCATTTTTCGGATCCAGCAGCGAAAATTTCTGAATTTTTTTAACATCTTATTTGAACAGGAGACCACATTTTCTTACCATATGTGATAAAAAATTCAGAAATATTCGTTTTTGGTTGCGAAAAATACAGTTTTTCCTCCTCTTTGAAATTTCAAAAAATTGAGATAGGCGGTACTGCTTGTTAAGCGACGATTAGTTGCTAAATTTAGACATTTTTAAGACTGTCAGGTTTTTTTTCCACCTTCTATTCTGCTAAAAGCACGGTTCTCCTCCCATAAATTTGAATCCAGAGATTCAAGTATAATTAAACCTTTTACTTTACATGTTAATTAATTTCTTATGAAAACTTTCACAGTCATTCTCTCGAATTTTGAGGATTTGTCATCTCCATTGATGCAATCATTCATCTTGCGTATTAAAACACAATTCTGCTTAAAGAGAAAATAAATTTAAAGTCCAAATATAAATTAATTTTCTTCGTAATAGGAAAACATTTGAAGTTATGAAGAACATTTGAATTCTGCTTTGAAAGATAGTGTTAAAAATAATTTAAAGTTTATTAATTTCTGTAGCGATTTAAATATAGCTTACATTTTCAGATAGTACATCTGGAATATCTACTAGATTCTGTATACGCTAAAAATTCCTTAAAACTTGTTTGGAGTTCTGATTTTATGTATTGATCAGCATTAGAGAATATCAGGTTCTTTCATTTGTAAAACCTTTTGTTCCATTGCTTGCAAATAATAATTTATACTGTAAATAAGCTTAGTAATGAGTTTATAAAACTAAAATTCTAACCTTCGTCAGTTTCGAAAAAGCTTAAATTGTCAAGAATAAATCCAAATTATTTCAGGATAATCAGAAAGACGAAGTTCTCATAAAGTTTGTATGCAACTTAAAATAGACATAACTTTTTTTAAGTATACGTAACTGAGAGAATTCGTAAAAAAGGATGAGAAAGCTTTGTGCACCTGGCAAATATTTTTAGAAGTTTAACTTATCAACTACTTTTTTGACTATCATTGTTGACTCTTCTTGTTGTAATTCTTCCCGTGTTAGGTGTTTTTCTTGTACAAGGCTCTGAACCTTCTTTGGATGACAGTAGTAGATATTAGTTCAGGAAACCTAAGAACAAAATTCACATTATCTTCTTGTGGTGTCAAGGATCAACAATGATACTGAAAAATAAAGAATTTTTAAAATCAAATCATGAAAAACAAATGTTCTAAGCACGCAGAAGCAAGATGCATCAAATGTTAGTTAATTTCACAAATATTTTCTGTTATTTTAAAATGCATATATTTCTAATGGACACCCTGAGTGTACTATCATCCACATTCATTTTTTTAAACTATCAATAAAATAGAGATAAATTATTTTTACGCGCATTGTAAACAAATATTAGCGTCTTACATCTTTTACATTGTTCCGGATGTTGAAAAGTCATCATTTTTGTTCCGATCATCCCGTACAACCCAAATTGTTTAGTCAATTAGTGCATCCACAAGTAACGGCATGTTCTAATCTTATTCCAACCATCATATCCAGCTAGCAAGGACAGTATTGTGATTCCGTTGAAATCATTAGCATAAATTTCTCTGAATGCGGAACGCTGATTTGTCTGTTAGGTGAAGGAATGGCTTATTGCTAATGATGATAACTTAGTAATGATAGCATGGTATCATCATTTAAGTTAAGATATTGCTTCGCATGTAAATGTCCAAACCAAGAGTGTGGATTCAATTGGAACGTTGCTCAGATTTTAACCAGCAATTATTTTTCATTTTTTTTATTATCTCATCAGGAGTTTTGGCAATTTGTTTGCTTTAATGGTTAAAATTTTCATGTTCAGTTAATTTTTATTTTCTTTACATATAGTAGAAATTTGTTGACGCAAAAGAATGAGAAAAATGGAAAAACCATCAAAATTTTAGCTTTTTTAAAGATATTTTGCTTCATTCGCTGCGTTTCTGCTAAGATTTTCAGTCAAAAAGCACTCTCAACATTAGTTTAGTTTGTAGTTTATGACATAAACTGAATATTTTAAATCAACGTTTATAAACTGCCAAAATATTACCAACGAATTAATATAGGCTTAAGCTTTCTGTGAGATGATAACTTAGTGAATGAAATAAAACAACTATTGTAGGCATATAAAGTTGCAGAAAAAAACAAACTTGTTTAAAATGCCCAAAACCACCATTTCTTATCTTAATTTTATTATTTTTCTTAAAAAAAGCTTTTGCTCAATTTAATTTGGCACAATTTGTCCTATGAGAAACCCAGTGCCGATAAGCAACAACCAAAACCAAAAGGATCAGAATATTAAAGTAAAAAATAGCGACCTATTTCATCAGCAGATCTAATTATATCATTGTGTAAAATTTCAGATCATAAATTTAAAACCGGAAGTCCTCTCCAAAATTTCATTTCATTGCAACTGTTTTTAAAGAAGAAAGTCTATAATGCATCTCTTACTTAAATATTATTCCTTACACTGGCCTATTTACTTCTTTCCATAACAAAAATCTTTCAGCACACACACACACACGTCTTTCTTAAAACATTCAGCAAAACTTCTAAAAGGCAAATCAATTAAATAACATTCAAAGCCTATCTCAACAATTCTGTATATCGTTTAATGTAATTACCCAATAACTGAATCATTGCTCAGATTCTCATCATTAAATATTGTAAGAATTATGCAAATAATACGCTTGAATGTCTTAGAATTAATAGAAAATGTATTATACAGTAATATTCTGCGAAATTCATTCCCTCTCAGAAATAAAATACCAGATTCCATCTATTACATCCGAAAAGTTTTCACGTAGGCTCCACTGGGAACAGCATTTATATAATTTAGTGGTTGTATAAACAAAACTTGCATTTCGGAATGAACCTGAAATAAATGACGATTGGATCTGTTTTGTTTGTCAGAGTGGAGTCCATCTCCAGCTGAAGCGATGGATTTTCACATGACATGGCTGCTGCAACAGCTGCGAATGCTCACGGGACACTTACTGCGCTCCGTTTCATCGGATTATCGGATCACGTTCAATTTGCAGAGCACCACATTTCCATGGGGCTGCTATTGATGTATTCGGAGAGCAAAACATAATACGGAACTGCAGACCAAGGCGCAATCTTAGCCATTAGTATTAGGGTAGTAAACCCAATTTCGGCATGAAAATATCATAGATATTAGCATATTATAAGAAAGTTTGATGTTAGCATATTTTAAGGTATATACGAATTAGATGATTGTTAAATAAATTTTGTTGCCACGTGCAGATTGTATGTAAAAAAGTAACAAGTGAGTATTTATAGAAAAATTCTATTGATATGTCAATTTGCAGAGCATCACATTTCCGTGAGGCTGCTATTGATGTGCTCGGAGAGTAAAACATAATATGGAGCTGCAGACCCAGACTCATTCTTACCCATTTAGTATTAGGATAGAAAGTGCATTTTTGCATGAAAATATAGACGTAAGCATATGATAAGAAAATTTTATTTTAAATTATTTTAAAGATGATTAGATGCAAGTTTATAAAAATTAAAATATTTTTTTGTCACGGACGGCTTGTAAGTAAAAAAAGTAACTAGTCAGTATGTAAAGCAAACTTCTGTTAATATGTTAATTTGCCGATAATGACATTATCATGGGGATGATATTGATGCACTCGGAGAGAAAAACATAATACGGAGCTGCAGACCAAGACGCATTCTTAGCCATAAGTATTAGGGTAGTAAAAACATTTTTTGCAGGAAAATATCGATGTAAGCCTATTATGAGAAGAATGGATGTTAGCATATTTTAAAGAATATACGAATTAGATGCAAAATTATAAAAAGTCAAATAAATGTTGTTACCACGAACAAATTGTATGTAAAAAAAGTAACAACTGAATATGTATAGAGAACTTCTATTAATATGTTAGAAGCTTTCTAATTTACTTTGTAGGTCGAATTCTTGAAATTATGAATGTTAGATGATTTGAAAAGAATAAATTTATTCGCTTCAAAACGGTTGAGTGCTAATGCAAACATGCTTATAGGGAATTCATGTTTCATATGTGGTTTTAAAGCCTGAAAGTTATAAAAACTGATAACTAATACCGATTAAAGTTTATTTTACTTTGCATAACACTAAACAAATGACAATCAAACATTTATTTAACTTCTAGGAAATTGCCTGATAATAAACTGGTTTGGGTGGGAAGAATTTGCCAATAAATTATAAAGGCACCTTGTTAGCCATTAATATCAGGAATAGGAGACAAATTTTTGTATGAGAAACATAAGTGAAACTTTGATAAACGAGACTTGAAAATTGGAAGTTCGTTTTAACATGTTTTCAGTAAGATTTTTGTTGTATTTCAAGATTTGACTCAATATGCAGAGCACCATATCTCCATGGCCCTCAAAATATAGTATGAAACTAAATTGATGGTTAACAATGCATAACATTACAGAGCATTCAGTATTATGATAGTAAACGCATATTTTTAATTCATAAACAAAATTTAACAGAAGCTATAAATATAGAAATTTAATATAAGTAAGTGTTTTGTAGAATTTTGCTTTTATTTATGATTTTATAAGGTGTGAATGTGTAACAAACAGAGTAAGAAGAAGCTGTAATCTCAGTTGTTCAGACGGGGTGCCGGTTCAGGTGTCGTCCTCGTCTTCTGACCTTTGTTCAAAATTACGAGGTCCATCCCAAAACAGCCCTCGCGTTGCTTCAAATCGGGCCGTTAATATATCTAGCCTAAACTAAACTCAGTAGAAGCTGCTTAAAAAATATTTCATTTATTTAGAAAAGAAATTAATCTGAAAACTAAAACTTCCGATTGAAATGATTTCATCTGAATGAACGATAATCAGAAACGAAAGCGGTATCTGGATTCAGTGTATTCATTCGATTGTTTAAAAATACCAAGATATGAATTTAGATAATTAAAATAAATAATTGTGAAACTGTGATACTCGTGCCATTTAAACTTTAAATTACGTTAAAAGGAAATGTCAAAATATTATTTGAAAATGGATATACTGCCAAAAAAGAATGAATGTGCTTTATTCATCTTTCAAGTCATTAGAAATTCTGTAATCCTTTATAATTAAATGTGGACTCTAATTTTCACACATCAGCAATAAATATATACAAGTATCAGAAATGGGGGGATACAATAAACCTTCAGATTAAAGTTATCAATAATATTATTGGACAGACAGATTTGCTCCACGGACAAGAGTGATATCCGAACGGCTTATTGGCAAAACATCTGTACCAACCTGTACACAGAAGAAAAATTTAGCGTGCAGTACAATAATATTGGAGGAAGGATAGATTTGTTCCACGGCCAGAATGATATCCAAATGGTGTTATGGTACAGCATCTGTACCAACCTGTATGCAGAAGAAAAAATTAATCGGTATTGCATCGCTACCGCCGGTAAGGAAAAGATTAATAGATCGCGCACAATTCTGGTATGAATTTCTAAATTTATGGAAACGAGGAAATGGAGAAAATTGTATCAGGCAGCGTTGTTTCAAAGGAAAATCATGATAACTTTTTACGAGCTCACGAGCTTATTACTCACTAGATAAGCGTAAAAGTAGAGAAGACAAAGCAATATTCAAAAACATTCTTATTTCATTTTAAAAGAATTATTTTCGCCTTCAGAAATGGAAATGCGACATTAGATTTTGATTATAATAAAAAATTATAATTGAATTTTCAACAGAAAATGGTTTTCAATTTGGTATTTTTAATTTGGAGCGAGTAAATTGTGTTTCAGTCATGAATCATGAAAATTGATTAAGAGTTTTTTTGAAAAGAAAGAAATTCTTGCGACAGTTTATTAACTTCGCAAATACTGGGTGGATAAATTCTGTAAATTGTTTAAATAATCAATAGCTATTCAAAAACTGGCGCTGTATTTATTTAGAATTTTAAAACATCGCGATACATTTTAGAGGAATTTCGTTATGTAAGGTAAATAAAAGAAAATTGTTACAATTAAAATTTATGATTGTTCAAGTCTAAGATTTATATTTTCAACTAACACAGTAATATCGACACAATCATGTTACTAAACATTTGAAAAAAATATTATTAGCTTCACGATTCATATTTTTATTTTATCTAGATTCATAGATTTAATCGTTCCCTTGCTATTAAGTCCATAAAAATGTTTAATAGCTGAACTTATTATATGAACGGGAAAGCATATTTAAAATTAAGAAAAGCTTGCTGTATAAATATTATGAAATTCAATTTTAAAATTTCTTCCGAATAATAACTAAATTGTTAAAGTCTAATCGTTATTAAGAAGCATCCAGTACCATAAGTGTTTCATAAAATTTAAAGTTTCAGGTCAACACCAACTTAAAGCATTAATAAATAAGAAAAATATATAAAAATAACTCAGAAAATTAATCAAGTATTCTATATTCATTTGAATGGGAAAATGAAAACAATTATTTATGATGATGAAAGAGACAGTATACTCCGTAGTTAAAAAATTATATGTTACGATTTGATATTTTTTTAAAAAATAGGATTTAAATCTTAACTGTAGACCTCAGCTTCATATGCAGACAGACATCTTTACACAGTTTTTTAAAATGAGGGTTATTGTGAAAGATAAAAATATATTATGCGCATTAAATAAAAAGAATACTCTAGAAAAAGTAAAAACTATTATCTCATTTCAAATCTTAGAATTTCTTCCAAAAAATAAACATATAACTAAATAGTTAAAGTATAATAGCTTTTAACAAGCATCCAGTACCACAACTGTTTCATAAAATTGAAAGTTTCAGGTCAGGTGGTCTATACTCATTCGAATGAGAAAATAAAAACAAATATTGCTGATGAAGAGAAATACAGTATATTCCTTAGTTAGAAATATTATATGTTATAATTTGAGATTTTTATTTAAAAATTAGTTTTTAAAGCATAACTTTAGACATCTGCTTCAAATGCACACACACAGCTTTTTTAAAATGAGAGTTAACGTGGAAGATAAAAATATATTATGCGCATTTAATAGAAAGAATTCTCTAAAAAAATTGAAAACTATTCTCTCATTTCAAATCTTGGTTCATCAGAAAAAATAAAATGCGCCTAAGGAATCAAGATACCTTAAAGAAAAGCTTGCTGCTTTTTTTGGATGGATGGGAGAATCGTTCAATTAAAATCTTTGATGGAAATATCCATTATTCATATCCTAATCCTGATGATTAATTGCGCCACTTAATTTCGCGAAAGTCGAAAGTGACACATATCATTCAATAATCCATTACTGCAGCAAACGGAGAAAAAAATGGATTAAAAGTGAAAATTTCCAGTCGCATTTATTTCGAATCTCTATGTACATAACTTCTTTCACTGGAAGAATAAAAGAACGGAATTATCTGGGAGAGAGGAGAAACGATAGAAGCCTGCTTAACAAAGAACAAAATTATAATGGAGAAGCGAAATACCGGGGAAACGTTTCTTTCGTATTGTCATGTCCTATTTGTGCTCGTATTTGTCTTCTTAATTGACAGTTCAATTTTTAAAAGGGCACTTGTGCTCCCTTCCAAGCATACACGTGTTGTATGACCAAAGTAAACTTCCCTGACAGCGCTTCTCTTCACTTTTCATTGGGACGCAAATAAATAGAATCCATAAGCTTTTACTTAAGCGAAGAGCGGAACAGGGACTATCTCCACATTTGCAGGACAATGAAGCTTGATTGCATTTGATAAGTCATGGCAAACCTGATCTAATTTTTTACCCGGAGTCAACAATGTATGGACAAAATCTCATTACCTGTCTGGCATTTTCTACGAGGCTGACATTTTTTCTCCAGGGCGAGGCGGAAAAGCATGGGCTCATGGAAAAAGGCACTGCTTCGGAAACTCTTATATTGCCAGTCAATCCGTATAAAAGACTGAACAGTCAAATGAAAAAGAGCGTTTCCTTGTGGGATGTTCAGGTTCTGTACTAAAAGAATTTTTTTTCTGTATGCCTGCTGGCACTAATGCTGTACTACTAAATTTTTAAAATTTCACTTCTGCAGCGGAACAAATGTGTCTGCTTTTTAATCATCCTGCAGATTGTTTTACTTCGATTTCCTATAAAATCACACGATATGTAATAATTGTACTTATTCCTAATGATTACAAGTAAACTCAAGGGAGGGGTCGGAAAGGACCATCGGTTTTAACTTTTAATGACTTGAAAAGAAGAGAATACAATTTCCTTTTTCTCCACCAAATACCCGTTTTAATAAAACATATTGAGATTTCATTCTCTGACATCTAAATGCTATACATTGATTCGTATAGGATTATGGTATATTAGTTTCGTAGCGTTTATAACAGCTAATATTCTTTTCCTTATGGCTGCTAAAAAGGCGTTTCACTAAAATATTAAGATTCTTCTTTCCCATTGGTGCAAATTTGTTTGTCGTCTAATCATCCTCCAGATAGTTTTATATTCCATTTCCACCGTATCGTAGCTCTATTTAGTGCTAATGACGAAAGACAAGAAACGTAGCCCCAATGATTACCAAAAGCAACCACAGATATTTTCTTTCAGTGACTTGAAATTGGTTGGTAACAATTTTCTATATTCCACAATATCCGATTAAAAAGGGTACTTATTGACTTCATCTTCTCATAAGCTAAAGGATAGTTATTAATGGTTCTAACCACTGTCTTCTTAGTTTTCCTCTTTAATTTAACCATATGTTTAATTATATAGATTACAGTGTTTCAATTTGATCATAAGATTTAAAATTTGATTAAACAGTTTAACCCGCATATAGAAACATGTTTTAATATCCAGAAATTAATATATCAAAAGTATTTATAAGCCATTGATAAATAGCTTTTAAATACACGAGAAAATGGAGTTGCGGACTTAAATTTCTCCTGAATTATATGAAATTTAACCTTTACCTTTCAGCTTTCTCATTTTGACGTAGACCTACGTCTCTCCACAGTAGTCTAATGGTGTATCGGAAAAGGAAAATAATTATTACCCTTTTCGCGCTAAAGTTAAACGCTTATAGCTCCGCAACCAAATAACAGAGAAAGTTGGATTTAGATTCATTTAACAGAGAAAGGTGAACATTGAAGATTGCAAAAGGAATTATAGAATTTGGAATTACGGTTTAGTCAAAGACGAGCTGCAAAGTTGGTGAAAATCATGAAAAAGTTTGATGACGTCACAGCGACAGATGCGCGCGCACGAAGATTAAGGCAATTCATTCATCGATCGCGCGAAATATTATTCAAGAATTGTTGAATTACGTAGAATTTCGTGTTAAACGCCTATAGCTCCGCAACCAAATAACATAGAGAGTTGGTTTTAGTTTCATTTAACAGAGAAAGGTAGAAAACAAAGATTGCAAAAATAATTTTAGAATTTGTAATTACGGTTTAGTCACAGTCGTGTTGCAAAATTGGTGAAAATCATGCCGAATTTTACATGGATAGAGTCACATAGTGACACTAGACTAATAGTCACTATAGACTATAGAGTCAATAATCACATAGAGCTACTTTAGTCACAGAAAGTGACAGTTGAATGAAGTAAGTAAGTCTACACACCTCAATCCCTGCGGCTGTTTCTCAGAGACAGCCTCCCGTCGATTATTTCCTCAGAAAAATCGAAATTACCATTTCTTTACTGTTTCTAAAAATAGGGTCCTTTCTTTATGATTTAAAATTACACTTTTTATAAAAAGTTAAGGAATAGTGACATTTATTATTATAAGTGATGGTGAAATTTTTTCCTTTAAACGAAGGTAGTTATAGCCAAGTACGGATGCTTTATTGTCTGAGATTAGGTTGAAGGAAGATGAAATGTGTCTGAGAAGGGAGTGAACTGCAGACACCGAAACTTCAAGATTTAAACATTACATTAAAGTAACATGGACAGTAGTGTCTCCCTCATTTAGAATGATGGATATCCAAACCACGATAGATATAGACTTTGGAAACTCCAGTACACACGTGACAGTTATCTGACATACTTTTAATAAAGTTCCTGAATAGTTAAGTTATGTTAGGATATTTCATCATTTCCTCCAAAACATTTTTCATCTTCCGTTCCAATTACACTATATACCTCCATTTGTGTCGTGGAAGGAAAGCACGGTCAACTAGGTTCAGACTTGAATATTTAACACATCCTTTGTCAAAGGGAAACATAAGAAACTTTGAAAGATGTCTAAGATTTTCTAGAAGTTTTTATCAATAGGATTTGCATTCATAATTTTAAAACATCTATATGAATTCTGAAAGAATGTACAATTTTTTATGTATATTCCTGCTCTTTGTAAAATTATGTTTCCTACTTTAGCTTACAAGTATTTGTTATTCTGGAAGTAAGAGGAAGCTCATGATAATGTAGTCCCAAATATATAGCAAAATAATCAGTGATTTCTGTAAATACTTTTGCATAAACAGGGTGTTCGTAAAGTTTCGTGTGGAATTTAAGGAAACTGTAACTTTGTAAGTCTACGTGTTTGAAAGATTTTGCATAATTAGAAAGCATAATATATCTTATTATCCTTTTTTATTGTGTCTCAAGAAATTTTATTTTCAAAAAATTATCTTATAAATTTATTTTTTTTTATATTCAACGTTGATTTAAGTGTGCTCTAGACGCGAAAATACAGAAACTGCTTCTTTAATTTTTTTTATCCACTTGGATATGAAATTCCTCTTCGGATTTTCTTTGTACATCAGCTGTATATTTAAATTCAGCCAATTACAGAAAACACTTTACTATCCCCTTTAATGAAGACATGGGCTACCAGAAGTTGTGAAAAACGAGTAATTTTTAAGTTTTATTTCTAACAATAAAATTTGGAATAAAAAAACTAGATTCATCAAGTTTTGTATATATTTTCTGGAATTCTTTTTATTACAAGTACATAACGAATTACATCTATTTTAAATTACACGCGGCAGCTGCGTTAGAGAAACTGTTTTTCAATTAAAAATAATTGCCAAATACTTACGTCAACAGCTGCTTTTGTTTGGACAAATCCTCTTATCTTACCATTTCTACCAAAGTTTCATAAGAAGACTACTCCAAAGTAATAACAAGACAACGACCTATGATATAAATTTTAGAAATCTTAGTCAAAAAACCAAGATTTTTTAAAAACTCCTGGAAAACAGTTTTCTTAAATAAAATGTAAAAAACTCGTATTCAATTTAAACTTTCTGCACTTCATTTTTCACCCTACCTTTATTTAAACCAAGCAATAAACATTTCTGGCTCTCTACCATTCTTTCTCACAGTAGTTATTTTCCAGTGTAACTGAAGATTTGTATTTCCAATTCCGGACAAAAGACAGGGACGCACCGAGGGACAAAGTGAATTACGGATATATTTCTTGGTAATAATAGCGTCCGCATTTACGTCTACTATATCCTGAGAGTTATTTATGCTTTTCTTTTCGGGTGAGATGGTATCCTTGACCTAGTGGGCCTCTGTGATTAGTGGGGAGCAGAGATAGAGGATCACGTTGGTCAGAGGCCTTGGTCAGCGTGGAGAGAGGATCGGCTGGGCGGCGCATTGACGGCCCTTCTCATTAGGAAGGCGCTCTAGCTTGGACAAATGTTTTTTCTACTCTTCTTTTCAAGCCTTTCTTTATTTTTCTTGCCTTTCGTCGCCCTCATTGTTTTCTTTCTGTTTCATTTCAGTCCTCTTCTTCCCATACTACTTGAGATGATTGCTTCAGCAATAAGAGATCAGTAGACCGAATGATTTCAGTCGTTAGCTAACTTCAAAATGGGCTTTGGGGCCATAGGTAGAACGAAAATTTAACTTTTCTGCTTGGAAGCTTAGACAGAATGAGGTGTATTTGAAACGAAGGGCAGCAAATACCTAAGGAGAAGAAAGAGGTTTTCAACTGTTCGATAAAGTTTTGTGGCGAATAAGTGGGATTTGACCCCACATTGAGCTTTATTTTTATTTTTAAACAACAGGCCTGCGAATTTATGGGAATGAGAAACTTTCCTACTTCAAGTCACAAACGTATTAGGTAAATTATTTTTTATTTAATTATTAAGTTCTTTGAAATTAATTTTAAAAGCAGAAAAATGAAATGCCAATGAAACGAATCAGAGAAAATATCACGAAAAAGAATTTTATAAATCATTGATCTAGTTTTGTGGCAAACAACTGGGATTCAATCCTGCACTGGACATTTATGTTTTATTTTTAAGTAAATTCTGTAAATTCATTCTTATAAATTCCTGTAAATTCATATGAGTATAGGTAAGAAATGCAGAAAAATTAATACAAAAATATTTTCTAACAAGCGGTTTGTCCCAGTAAAACTTCCGTCTGTGTCCGATATGGTTACAAATGCTTTATCATTAAACCATTTAGTTTCCCCTCCAATCAAGGAACTAACCTGCCTGTCTTCAAAATACTCTGCAGATAATTTCACTTGCTTGTTGTCTCATACGATGTGTAATGACTGTTTCTTTATAATTTGATCTTCCAGAGATTTAAAAAAGAAAGAGCGTTATTGTTTCTCCTCTTGATTCACAATTTGAAAATGTTGTATAATCTATAAGTTAATAAAAACTCATTGCAATATAAAACAGTATAAATTTTGTATGGAAATCTTTCCTACTTTAACTAAAAAAAATAAGCTAAGTAATTTATTCATTAAATATTTAATTATTTAAATTGAAGTTTTAAAAGATAAAAAGGTTTGTGATCATATATTCATCACCTACATTTTTGCAATTCACTACACTGCCCTGCATTACAGTACAGTGTAAGTATGATTCAATTTCGGGATGGGCTGAATATTATACAATTTTTTTATTCCTAAATAAACTACATTAATTTCCAGGTATTTTTGCAATATTTTAATGATAAATTTCTGTATAGTTTTCTGATTCACAATTCGTTTCTAAAAAAATTAAAAATTCAGCTGTATAGCATACGAAAAAAACTTCTTAAGCCTTATATTACCTTATATATGGAACATTATTTTCTTTATTCCAAGATGTGAATCATTAAGAACTAATTTTGTTCTATTTTTATTAATTTTTTGCTTTTTTATTACCTAAGAGTTGTTTTACCTGAGTCAATAAAGTAATGCTGAAGGTTTCTGTATTGTGAATTTTTTTATTTTAATTAAATATAACATAAGAACATTTAACTTTCAAATATTGATTATAAACTTTCATCTATAGCCAAAAAAGAAAATTTGATTCTTTTTGCTTAAAAACAATTGATATTTTCAACTGTATTTTATTATGATATTCTTCTACTTTCTTTTATTTTCAATTTTTTTGCGATCTCTTGAGAAAAACTTCTTGTGCACCAACAAGTACAACACAAGGCTTACAGAAGTAAGTAAAAGACTCAAAAAAGGGGTGAAGGAAGCTTCAAATTAAATGATACAAATGCAAATTCGAAACAGAAAAGGAGGAAGAGGAAAAAAGCAACAAATATACAATAAATTAGTCACATCCATACGAACACCTGAATGGTATTAAGCAATGGAGTGAATAAACAAGGGGAATAGATACCGAAACATAATAAAAAAAATTTGAAAAGGTATAGATGCAAAATAACTGGCCACATATACACGACAAAAAAATAGATAATAACGAGGAATGGAATAAAAGCTGCACAAGGTGGGGAAAAATGAAAAAACGATGAAAGCATTCAAAAATCATATAAAAGCACACAAATACACAAGATATCACACAAAATATAGAACACACAAATTTCGGGCAGTTGACAAAACAAAAGGGTCTGATCCAAATATAATTGAGAGAAAAAAAATTGAATTCCAAACATTGAAAAGTAAAAATAAATAAGCAAAAGTAATAAGAAAAAATATGTGAATACCATCAAATACATACAAAGTTTATAATCTATATAATGTGGGGAAAAATGCTGTCGATAAATTCACAAAATGATGCAAAACAAGTTTTGTTCTGGACCAAAGTAGAGAAAAATGGAGGCCACGCTAAATTGTTCTTCTTTAGACTGTTGATGAGTAAACATCTAGCGGGAGTGAATTTAGAGAAAGAAAGTATCAAGTGATTGACATCTTGAATCTCTCCACTAGAGCAAGAACACAAGTCTGTACGAGATAAATTGAAGCGTTTTAGATAGGCTTTAAAGTTTCCATGTCCAGTGAGAAATTGAGTAATTCTGAAATTAGGGACGAAATAGATGGCTTTCAAACGTCCATGAATGGAAGGAAAAAATTCCTTGGTGGACTTCGCATTGTGAGAAATTTGATAAAGGTTATTCCATTTAGAAATAACATGTTTCTTGGAAACACTTTTGTCAAAAGATTTTGGTACAGTCATAGAGATGAAATCATTTAGTTTAGTCGCCTCTTTTGCAAGCCGATCAGCACGTTTATTGCCATAAATTCCTATATGACCTCGAACAAAAGAGAAGAAGACTTGCACATCTCTGCCTTGAAGGAAACTCAGGTTGGTTTGAGTTTTAACAATGAGTCGGTTTGGAGAAGTAATACAATTTAGGGCATATAAAGAAGAAAGAGAGTCACTGCAAATTAAGAAATTTGAGGAAAGGTTTTCGTTAGTGCGAATCCAATTGGCAGCTTGGGCAATACATAGTAATTCCGACAGGTAAACATTGCATTCGTCTCTTATTAAACTGGCGCACTTCAGTTTCAATATGGTCTTGTAAAACTACAAACGCAAGACCAACCTTACTGTTGATCTTACTACCATCTGTAAAGCACACGACAGGAATGTTGTCTTCAATATTTTTGTAGTAACTAACTAAATTAATAGGAGACCGTTCAGAAGGGTGAGGCATCTTAGAAACAGGCAAGCAGACGTCTTGGTTATTCGCGATACAGGTCTCCGTCGCAATCTTGAAATCTCTATTATGAACAATAAAGATGTCAATAGGAGGAAAACCCGAGATAGCAAAAACAGCTTCATAGGATATCGTACGATACTCAGAAATAACTCGGAGGAGAATTTTACTCTGCATTTTCCGTAAAAGCCGGCAATTAATTTTCTTTCTCAAAGCGGTGCCCCAGGTTGTTAACCATAACAAATAAAAGGAACAATACCTTGTTTGTAGATGAGTGATGTTATGTTGGACTTGAGTCCAAAAGTATTTCTGGCAACTCTATTTAGCCCCAAAAGAATCTTTTCACATTTTTAGATAGGTACAAAATATGTTGTTTCCAACAACATTTGCTATCAAGGATAACGCCTAGGTATTTTAATTCCTTCACGAAACAGAGGGGAATTCCATTAAGGGTAAGAGCACTAGTAAATGTGTTGCTTTCTCTCGTATCCAAGATCATAACTTTTGACTTGCTGGCGTTAAACTCTAATTTATATGTTTTGGCCACACTTGAAACAAAATCAAGAATTCATTGCGCTTCTCTGTTAATATCCTGAAGAGTCTTTCCTTGAAAGCAAAGAAGTAAATCGTCGGCGAAAGCTATCGTTTCACAACAAGAGAAAGTTGAAACTTTGTCCAATAAGTTATTGATAATGATATTCCAGAGTAAAGGCCCAGAAACAGATCCTTGAGTACATCCTTTTTGTAAAGGTCTCTCCTTTGAGCAATGACCTAAAGATAAAGTTGCAGTTCTGTCTTTTAAGAAGCTAGAAATAACAGCTAATAAGTTACCAGGGATGTTAGCACTTCTCAAAAGACTAAGAATAGCAGGCCACCAGGCGTTATCGAAAGCGCCCTTGATATCTAAGAAAACAAAAGTTGTAAAATGTTTTCTCTTTTTACCATTTAAAATAAATTCAAAAAGGCGCATCAAAGCGTCCTCGGTGCACTTCTGAGGCATAAAAACCAAACTAACTTGAATTAAAGTAGTTATTGTTATGCAGATGCCAAGTCATTCTATTTACAATCAGCTTTTCAAGACACTTGCCCAAGGATGACAATAGACTAATACATCTTAGATTGTCCAAACGGGGAATACGGGAATCTTTGGGAATCAAGATAATTCTAGTTTTTTTCCAACAGCGTGGAAAGGTCTTTAGACGAAGGCACGAGTTAAAACTTTCAAGAGAAGGTGAGGGTGAATTTGGTGCAATTTTTTAACAACCTCATTAGGAATTGAGTCAGGGCCAGCAGATTTTTTTAAGTTTCAGATTGCAAACAACAAAATTTCATGAAGAGTAAAAGGGGGATCATTAGCTGTGGTGCTATTGAAAAGAGAGTCATACCGTATTTGTTTGTGACAATCTTTATCATCGCTTTCACAATCCTCAGAAAAAGAATTATACAGAACCTCACCGATTGTCTCCTCCAAAGAATTTGTCACAGTTCCACAGGGAACAGTAATTCCGCTGACCTCAACCCTTTTCTGAAAGTTCTGTTTGATTCCAAAGGTATACACTTTCTTCCACATATTATTTGCATTAATTTCGTCCAAAAATCCTTCCAAGAGTTTATCTTCGCTTCCAAAAGTTTTAAGCTATATTTATTTTTTAACTCTTGGTATTTGTTACTGTCGATTTCTTTTATAACAACATTTTTGCATCTCTGTAATCTCCTTCTTGCAGCATTTACATGTTTCCTCATGCAATTGAGTTCCGTTGTCCACCAAGGAACTCTATGTTTTCCTTCCTTTTTAATCGGAATGGACACTTTACATGAATCCTGGATAATGGAAATGAATTCGTCTGAAAAATGGTGCAAAGATTCTGGATCTTCGCAGGAACCAATGAGATCAAAAATTCTTGACAGCATGAGTTTAGAAGTGTCATAAAAAAGTTTCCAGTTCGTGTATTTAAGGTTAAAAAAGGGAATTCTTTTATTTGTTGTTGGATAAACAGGTTTCAGAAGAATTTCAAATTTGATTGCTTTGTGGTCGGAAAGAGATTTGTAATTAGGCAGATGCCAAAAGGGAACATCTTCCAGCAAATCAGTTCCAACCACTGTAACATCAGTGTAACTAGACCCTTGAGTTCCACAAAAAGTAGGACCGTGGTTCTCATTAATAACAAAAAGGTTATGAGACCTGATGAATTCAGTGAGTTTAGTACCTCTAGAGTCAGAAGACTAAAACCCATATATTTAAACTCTGAATTAAGTCTTCTATGAGATTATATATCAAATATAATTAATTAAGAATTTAAAATGGAAATAAATATTATTCGATTTACAGTAATACAGCCTGTGGTTTTTCGTAAACATATATTAATTTTTTTTGATAAAATTCTATTTTATTAATAGGTACTTAAATAAATTTCATTTGCCACTTTTGTGAGCCTTATTTCAAAATTTTATCCGTCATTCAGTGAGTTTTCAATTCCCATTTCCGATTAAATAAAAGCAGATTGATTGATAAGTGCAGTAAGCTTTAAACAATCACAAATGTTTTCCAAGATGCTATATTTCAATTTTTTCAAAAGCGTTCTTGGATCTATTGTTGATAACATTGACTTGAAGAGATTCTTCAAAAATAAGAAGCGGAGAAAAGATTGAATTTCAGGGCATCTTGTTCCCTTTTATAAATTGCATTTACGTCCTGTTCATCGTTTTCATCTTATTTGAAAAAATGTATATGGCATTCTTTAGCATTCACCTGCAAGCAAAATCATATTTTTGAAACTCTCGTTTCTCTATTTATAATAGATTACGCTATATGTATTGAAGTTCTATTTGCTCAAAACTGATAGGTTTCATTGAAGATGATATCCATTAAGCTCTTTTTACGCTTATATAAGTTATGAGAATATTTTTATTAACAAAGGCAGGATATTATTATCATAAATTTTTAAAATCACAGGTATGTTTACTAAATCACCAATATCTACGATTTTCACGAACCCAGCGGCATTTTGATGTCTTTGACAGTGTTGACGGTAAATTATTTTCAGCATTTACGTATCTATCAATTCCTTTTTTAAAAAAATTGGCTGTTATGTTTGTTACCCAAATTAAAAACAGAAGTCAGAAATATACTTTTAGCATACATTACACGGACATGTTCATCATTTCCGTGTAATGTACTCATACATGTACATCATAGTATGAAATATATGCAGTTTTAATTCAATATTGGCAGCTACGAAAACTGTGAAATATTTTATATTCTCATGAAGTCTTGAATAACTGAAATAAATTATATGCAAATATTTGAAGGCGTATAATAATTCTTTTTATCAATAATGATATGACCACGGGAATTCTGTTTACATTTTTTTGCTTACGTATAACTTATAGACTAATAATGACATATAATTAACCCAATGAAACCATAATATACCAGAATTCATTCAATTCACATCGATTAGCAGCCATATAACAAGCGTAACAGGGCATATCATTTAATATCTAAAAGCATGCTGTCTCGTCTTCTTTCTTCCTACCAGATGAGCAACGGATTTCAAAATTAATTTGGTGGGTTACGTTAGATGAATGGACTCTGTATGTATTAGATATAATTAAATGCCCCCTCCTGTAAGTCTTGTGTCACAATGCTTATTGAAGTACAGTAGTAGCCAATGAAAACGCGCCACCCTAGATTTTGCCATATTTTAAATCGAGGCGACGCAATCCCTTAAAGGATGACACAATTGCAAAAACACCGATGCAATCGTGCCCTCCTGTGGCAAACCAATCCATTACCTTCTTTTGAACAATATTAACCCTTTGAGGACGGCCGCATGCGTAACGCTACGAGAAGCCGGCACGCCTTTGTGACAGTCGTCGTCAAAGTGTTAATTGCCGCAATTTGAATTTATAATGCCATATTCATGAAACATCAAATTTGTGCGTTTTCAGTGGCCATTACAATAAGGAAGTGGCCAAACAGTACGAATTAAAGAAAAATTGAAGGAGACAGGAAGTAAAAGCTCAGCGAATTTGAGTGTATGTCAATATTTCCTATCATTTGCCTATGAATAACTTTCATATTTGTAAACAGATGCCATACTTTGCATATGCAATGCTTTCGTATAATCCAAAAAAACATTGCCTATACTTTATCTTTTTAAAATTTTCCTATAACTTATTTGAATATTTTCTAAACCCTGTGTAAATATTTCTATTTTTTGTCTATGTAAAACTTTCGCGTGATTTGGAAATGTTTCATGTGCTTTATTTGCGTAAAGCTTTTGTATAATAGTTGGAGGATTTTTATCGTTTACCAACGTTACGCTTTCGTATAATAATCAATATAATTAATACAAGAAAAGCAAATAAATATTAATTTGGAATTGAAATAATTTAACGATTTATCCTGGAGCTTTTTATCATAGTGTTTAATGAGAATGGTAACAATCATTAATGTAAAAGAATCTGAATGAAATGGGAGCAAATTGGAAACTCTTGTAAGCTTTCACACAATCTCTATAAATATTTCTTGTATTTGCAATAGACATTCCATATATATAATTTAAACATAATCTACAGAAATCTTACCTTTCTTTGTCTATGTAAAACTTTCGTAAAACAAGGCTGCAGAATTAATTCTATAATAATAGAATATATTGGAATTTTACTTAGAAATAATTGAACGTCCCCTCCTGAAGTTCTTGTGTCACAGTATCTACTGCAATCGGTAATAAGCATTAAAGTAGGAGAAATTGAATGAGTTGGAAAGTTAAAGCATCGCAAATTTGAGAAGATTCAATTTGGACTTCTCGGTATCCAGCTGAATTGATACAGAAGTTAAATTCCAATGAAGTGAAATCGGCTTTTGACTTTTTACAATTTAGGTCAATATCGACATAACCACGTTTTATATTGAATGTCGAATTTCTTTTTATCACGATAGTTGGCTGCTTGTCAATTAGAAGATAATTCATTTGAATTCTACCACAAAAGTATCTTAAATATAAACGGAAACGAACTGGAGAAAAGATAAAAAAGTTCGAAGTTCTTGTCTATTTCTACAAAATAGTCTTTCGTCTATAAATTGAATTGGACTGCTTCTTCACTGAAAATAGACATCTTTATGGTACTTTTGGGTGCTATAAAATGTATTACGATAAATTTTGGAGTAGTCATAGCATTTTTATAAAGAAAAACAAGCAGTGAATAGAAGAAAATTTATCTTCATAAATTTATGCTTTGACTAAGAAAACGAGAAATGACCTATCTTTTCAGTTTAGTAGATTAAAATATAAATTTACGACCCAAAGGATAAGAAGATATTTCATTGTTGTAACTTAATAAAATGACGGCTATAGTTTTTTAGTTCACCTTTCTAATATTTCTAGCTTATTAGTGATTTTGCGATTATAGTATAATATTAAATGCTTTAGAGAAATAAATGAAGTGTTAACACAAATTTTGGAACTTTTCTAAAGCATAAGAAATCTCAAGAGGAATAAAAATATAATAAGAAAAACCAGCTAAAAAAAATTTGCAAAAAATCTGCAGAAAATCTGAAGGTATTTGGAACATGTTTTCTTCAGATTTTCTGCAGGAAAAAAATGCAGAATATCTGACGAAAACTATGTTCCAAATAAAATTCAGATTTTCTGCATAAAAAATGTAGAATATCTGAAAATAATATGTTCCAAATACCTTCAGATTTTCGGCAGATTTTTTCAACAGTCAAGGTTTAATTATTTATTTCATTTGTGATTCAACTTACTTGTACGATGCTGATTCAGATTGTGACAAAGCTTCAAACTCATCCTGTCCGGGATTCGAACCCGCGTTCCTCTAGTTGACGGTCAGGAACTCTAACCACAACGCCGCAAAGGAATACACCAGATGGGGATAAATTAATCTATTTGAGTTTTAGCGTCGCCATAACTCTCGTGGCGCCATCTAGTGGTGTAGAAAGCAACCAAGGTCAGAATACGTGTTTCAAAGTCGTAGAGATGATTAACAGATGAGATTAGTAATAATTTTGTTTAATAATTTAGATTCTCTGTTTCAATAAATTCGTTTTCACCCTCTATATTTCTGGTAAGCCTTCTCTCCATCCAAAGGGCTCAAGCTCCACTTTTCCCTTCTTTTTGGAGGAAAATAGCTAGCCAGAAAGACAGTTGGAAAACTAATTGGAAATTATTTAAATTATGGGGGAGAAGTTTAAAATGGTAAAACCTCAAATATTTATTTTCAAGATAATTTTAGAATTCATTTTTTCAGTGGCATATTTAAAAAATTTAGTACCTAAGACAATTTTCGATTGGGAAATTTTTTGAAACTCCTGTCTGCTGTAGAATTAAAGAATAATGATAATTACATTCTAATCTTGTTTTATATCCTTTGGAAAATAAAGCTGCAATATTAGAGAATATGGTGTAAAATATGTATTTAGAGAAATGCAGATATTATGAAATTGCAGTTAAATCTTCAAAAAATCAACAGATATTGGTCAAGTTTAATGATTTTGTGAAAATCTGCTAAATAACTGCAAATTGAATTGAAGACAAAATGCAAAGTTTTAAAAAATCTACAGGATATTTAAAGAAAAAAGTTAAAAGAATTTTTTTTGCAGATTTTATGCAAATTAAATTAAAGAAAAATGCAGATTTTTTTTTCTATTGTCAAAAAATCTGCAGAATATTTAGAGAAAATATAATAAGAAAATTTTCTGCAGATAAAATTGAAGAAAAAATGCAGATTTTTTCTGTCTTCAAAAAATCTGCAGAAATCTTTAAGAAAACTTCAAAAAAAAATTTTTCTGCAGATTTTTTTTAGCTGGGAAGATACCATTACTTTTGAAAATGTAATAGAATCTTATCATTAAAGAGCATTTTCGTTCGTAAGTACATTTAAAAAGTTTGTCTTATCCTTTGACCAGTGGACCACTGTGATCTGATTGGCGGAGTCTGAGCTTTGTGATGGGGAATAAAAATATAAATTTACTATCGGTAGGAAATATGTTTCACAGTTGAAACTAAATAAAATAGCACATGTTGCTTTTTAGTTCACCTTTCTAATATTTCTAGCTTATTGGTGGTTTTACTATCATGAAAAAAGATATTAAGTGAATAACAGTAATAAAGTTCTTACATAAAATTTGGAAATTTTCTAAAGCATAAGAAAGCTATGGTAGATCTGAGGAGAAAAAAATATCTGACTAAAATACGTGACTTTACTTTCGGAAAATTCAACCGAATCTTTAAAATACAGGCTATTTTCTTTTAAAAGTAGATTAAAACATTTGGCATTATCGTTTGTCCTGTGGGCCATGGTGGCCTAATGGGACAGCCTCCGTTTCAGGACATAACGCCGCTCCACATCCCTGCACACATTCCCTTTACAGTTGAAAATCCGCTCAGGACAGGAGGGTTATGTGTTCGCGACCCAATTACATACAAGATCGATGTGTAATTGGCCCTAGGTTCATATTGTTATTTGTCAGTTTAATTATCCTCTTTCTGGTGTGGCGTGGGAACTAGGAGAGGGGGATATCGGGTCAAGTGCGGTCCTCTTTATCGGACTATGGTTCAGAATTTCAAGGTCCGCAAGGTTGTTTGTTCGCGACCCAATTACATCCAAGATCGATGTGTACTTGGCCCTAGTTCACATGCAAACTTCGTCAGTCAAGCATCCTCTTGCTGGTGTGGGGTAGGAACCGGGAGAGGGGATATCGGGTCAAGTGCGGTCCTCTTTATCGGACTATGGTTCAGAATTTCAAGGTCCGCAAGGTTGTTTGTTCGCGACCCAATTACATCCAAGATCGATGCGATCGACCTATTTATCTGACCATGGATCAGAATTGCAAGGTCTTTTTTCATTTCGATATAAATATGAAAAGAGAAATTAATCTTATCGAATAAATATATATATATCATCAAGTCTTAACTATTTTGTTACAGAAGGCTCTAGTATCTTTTCCAACTCGAAACAATGATTTAAGCGAAGCAATTTCCCCCACTTCATTAATTGGAAAAGAGGAACAGAAGCATTTCATTTTCATATTTTGTTCATTGAAAATTACTCATCAACATGGAAAATATTTTTAAAAACTCTCACTTCCATATGTTACTCTGTTTTCGTTCATCGGAAAATGAGAAATATGATTCTAAAAATAAGACATAATGTGCATGGCCATAATGAAATTTCAGAGAAATATTCATAGTTGGAACCTGCAGTTTTCGAGATTCATATTCTCTGCAAAAGCTCGTGCGTTGAGCCCTCCATAAGAGCTATTTTCGAAAACTTACTAAATGTTTTTATTAGAATGTTTGTTGAAAGTCATTTTCCAAAACTGAATGTTTTGATTTCACTTACTTTTCAAAGCGGCAAACAAATCAAAATAATCTGAGATTTTTCCTGATTCTGCACTTTTAAAATATTTTGTAAAACATTTGTATACATGTTCTATTTTATAATTTTCACGAATTCTTTTAGGATAATTGTATTTTGTTAAGAAATTTTGTATTAATTTATTGCGAATGCTATCGCATGTTGTTGATTTCGTCGATTAGCAACAAACAAACATCTCCTGGTAATAGTTGAGTAGCTTCCAAGAATCTAAGATTGATTTCAAATGCTGCAATATTTTTTTCAGGGTAAAAAAAACTTTTGCAAGGCTGTTTGGTAAAACAATGGTGACAAGAAAATGGATGGAGTTCTCTGATAAAATGTTTCTTTGTTAAAATGTTTTGAAAAAAATGCGACTAAACTTTAACATTTTAAAAGCATTTCACTGCCGTTTGAAATCGTCGAAGAATAAATAATTCATATTGTATCCTCGGTGCAAAATATATACATTTCATGCTATGAAAAATGTTTTTTTTTTACACACATTTGAATATATACATGGATATTTGTTGCTAATGTTTTTTTACAAACGATTCTAAGAATCATTTTACCATATATTCTATAGGACATTTTATGTTGCTTTGTTGAAATTATAAAAATAGGTTTGGTAATAACAAAAGCCTTCAATGTACATATATATATATATATATATTATATATTCTTCCATTTTAACTGTCTTGTGCTTTTAGAGGGAATGGCGGCATTTTTTAACGGATTTCGTTTGTCGTTAGCAGAAAAAAGCACAAATTAATATCATGAGCGAGCTTCTCTGCCTGACGAGCGGCTCGCTATGATATTTTTCAATTTCATTTTGGTTTTTATCTATTTTTTGCCATTGTGTCTTGATTGTTTTTGAGTTTTTGCTTTGTGTTTCTAAGTTTGTTTTGATATATATATATATATAGGTATATATATATATATATATATATTTATTTATACATATATATATGTAATAATCTCACTTAATTTTACTTCAAATTCTAATATTATATATTTTAAAATCTTAGTACAATATTAATGTATTTCAAAATCATTTTTCTTAAACTCCAGTTTCGTTTTATTTCCCGCGCTGTAGGTATATTAAATCTCGCTTTTTGACATATTTATTACTAAAAGAATATTTTAATCGCTTTCACACGCCAACATAAATCTCGAAATCAGCGACTTGTTGAAGACAGACTTTTCCCTAAAACACTTACGTAATTTAGTAAAAATAGCTAATATTCCCTTCACTTTCATCACGTGTCTATATGTTAAATCTCTACCTGAGAAAATGCAGGGATTTTCTGTTCGCTTTTTACTATAAAACTTCAACTAAAATGCACGTATGTCCGCCACTCTCCAAAAAATGACTTAAATATTTGGATAATAAAAAAAATTAAAATATAATTCGACTTTTTGCAGACTACAACCACGAAAACATTATATATATATATAAGTGAATTTAATTTAAATTCAGTGAACTGTTTGAGTAAAATTTGGTCAGAACCGAAAACTAATACAACATCTAAAATAAGCCTAAACGACTGATTATGAAGTTATGAAATATTGAACCTATTAACAGTAAGGTTCATTATACAGGAACTATCATTATATAGACTTCCTTTATGGTTTATACCAAATTACTGATTAAGCTATTATGTTCAAAGGCATATCAATGTTTAAAAAAAGAAAAAATAACCAGAAAAAAATCAACTGAGACAAGAATTGGTATTTCGTTTGAATAAACCGGGAAAATTGTTTAATTATATTATGCTATATATTCAGATATGAAGCAATCATCAAATAGTTTTACATGGTAAGCACACATTTTAAATGTTTGTATGGAAGAAATATATTTTAATAGTCCGTGGAAAAACGAATCATGAGAAATTAGTAACTCTATTTCTAGAGGCATCATGTCTGAGACTTGCATGTAAAATCCTGGCAAATGATGAATAAAAATTATAGTCTAGACACTTTAATTAGTTTAACGATGCTTTTCTCTTTAAAATGGTTCTGAAAAAATGCAATACAAAAACTTAGTCACTTTATTGAAAGAAACTTCTTGTCCTTGAGTTTTATGTGAAATCCAAACAAAGGAGGTCTAAAAATACCATTATATAAATATTAATTATCTTAACAACTTCGCTCTGTTATTGAATTTAAAAAATCAGTTAGATTTTAGGCAGACAAATTGTTCTTCTTTTTGCGTTTATATTTCAAATCATGTTTTTAAAATCTTCATGTGCTTCAGTTTCTTCAGTAAAAAAAATATTTCATATTTCAACTATATCATTAAAAAATGGATTCCACCATTTTTGTTTTATTGGTTGTTGCGGTCTTACCAAGACCCGTTGCGAGAAGGGAGAACTGGTACCCACGGTTCTTTGGAAAAGCGAATCTAGAATGTACGGGTTTTTTTTGCCTAATTTGATGAGAGAAAAAAAATTGTCCACATGAGGCTAGGGAAGATATTTTGGCAGTGCAGTCTCAGATTGGTATCAAAGAGTAAGAAGGAAACGGAAATCGAATACTCTCTCTCTTAACTTAAATAATGAACAATTGCGGTCACAAAAATATTCACCACATATATATTAAAAATCCATGTTATATATTACAAATATGCTGCTTATACTGCAAGAAATTTAGTACAAATTTTAATTGCAATATTCTTTAAAGACAATGCATTTAAATTTTTAAAAGTGGAGTAGATTTCCAAATTCAAGGTCTAGAAAACATGAGAAGAAATCATTTGAGCTCTAAAGTTTAATTGCATTAATGCTCGCATGAATTTATTAAACTTAATATTAAGAAAAACTGTACTCATTTTCTAAAAATAAAACAGAGCAAAAAATACAAAAATTTTTCAAACAACTTCTTGTTTCAAAGTAGACAGGTGATTTTCTTAGCAGTAATTCTTATATTTCTTTATAAAGCAACATGTTTACAAAATAAATGTTTAAATGTATAATTCAAAGCAGAATAATACATCATGGATCACACGTAAAAAATCATTGTACATCATAAAAGTATTCGAGAGAAAATAAAAGCTACACCCGTTAAAAAATTACACAGACTTTACGAACAACGTATTGTTTCAAAGTAGATAGGTAATTTTCTTAACTGTAATTGCGATCTTCTTTTATAAAGCAAACTGTTTACTAAATAAATGTTTAAATGTATAATTCAAAGCAGAAAAATACATCGTGGATCACACATCGGGAAAGTACCGTACATCATAAAAGTATTCGGGAAATAAATAAAAGCTATCCTTGTAGATGATTTTTTTGGCAAGATTCCCTGCTATGGCAGAGCAAAAGAAGTAGGGAAAGTATTCTAGGTTGTAAATCAAAGGGCTCGCAATGTCCGACTTCAACAAAGATATCTGATGTATAGAAATATCCTGTTGGGCTATTGGCCAAATGTGTCTGATTTCTAAAATAGAAGAATTCCCCTCTTTTGTTTGCAAGATAGAACTGAGAACATTTCCACAGATTGTTACACAAATTTCCAGTCACTAGGAAAAACGAAAAACACTTGTAGGGTGAAAAGAATCCTTTATCTTTATTTCCGTAGCTTTCGGATTTCGCTTTTGTTTTTAGGTAGATTTTATACCAGATAAGTCACGTCGTCTGTGACAGTGAGGCGATGCGCCTTTGCCAGGAATTACATACGAGTAAATACTGCCAATTGAGCCAATGAAGCTTGTAATACAAAGACTTCTCTCTTTTCATAGACAGTGTTTTTGATTTTTAAGCTTTCTTGTAAAAGTATTTTTGTATGGTGGCAGATTTGAAACTTGGTAAATCAAGGTTTATGTAGTTGAAGCAAGAAAGGTAGTGGAAATGATTTTGCAGTAAAGTAAAGATAGAAATGTTGTATTAGAAAATATATCTAACAAAAAATGATTCTATCGTTTCATTTTTACTTTCTCGTATACGAAGTATACAGAGAGAAAGTATTGTTATCGTCAAAAAATTCGAACTCGAGATTTGATGAACCACGTTTATTTGATCTCCACGTTTTAGACCTCCCTGAGTCTGAAAAACACAATTTTGGAATTATGTCTGTCTGTGTGTCTGTGGACAATATAACTCGAAAACTATTACAGCTAGAGGGATGAAATTTGGTATGTGATGTGTACACCTAATTTCTAGGTTTCTTTCAAATTTTGGACAAAATCCGTCTAAGGAAAGTTAGTCTGTCTATCTGTCCGTGTTAATGTGAACATAATAACTCAGAAACTTAAACATCTAAATGGATAAAATTTTGTACACAGTTTTATCATCAAAAATGTAGGCCCGTATCAAAATTCGGACCAAATCTATCAAGGGGTTGACTGTCGGTCTGTCTGTATATACGCATATTTGAGTACACGGTAACTCATTAACACAAAGACTTAGATAAATGAAATGTGGTGTGTGGTTTTCTAACCTTAATTGTAGACCCGTGTCCAATCTTGGTTTCAATCTGTTGAGAAAAAGGCGTTTAAATTTCATATTCCGTTTTCTTTATTTTCATATGAGGCAAAAATACGCTCCATATCGTGAATCGGCGCACGACCTTCGTAAACTTGGCGCTATTTTACTGACTTGGCGAATTTTATCTCGCCTGCATTCTTGACCCTTTCGTATTGCAGCGTTCTGCGAAGACAATATCAATAACTCTCGTGGACTCCTCAATTTGTAGGCGGGATGGGGGTCGGGTAGAACAACTTTGTTAGAAAGCATACGAGAAAGTTTAGGAGAGACCACTCCCGCTGGTTTATATAATAATACTTAAAAAAGAAGTATATATCACTGAATGTCGCTTTTCATAGAGGGAGTATTTTTAATTTTTAAGGTTCCAGGTAATAGAGTGGTGGCAGACTTGAAACTTTAGAAGTCAAGTTTTATTTAGTTGGAGGTGAAGAGAAATGACTTCACAGTAAAATAAAGCAAACTAGATGAATGAAAGGCATTTCAGTGAATGTCTCAAAAAACAACAATAACTGAAATGTTTTATATTTAGGTGATTATACTCAACGGCGAAATGTGTAGTTTAAATGCGTTTAGTCACACATTAATATTTTATTTTCAAATTTCCTTATGGCAACGTTCTATGGTAGGTTGAAAATCAATAGAAAAAAGTGATTTTTGGAAGTAAATTCCGAAGATACAGAGTCTCATAGCAAAGTAAATCTAGCAATGAAACCATTTTCTATAATATTTTTCATATTTAGTTAAAAATGTAAGCATTTATTTGCAATTAATTGTTATCTATTCGCTTTTCTTTCTTCTTCTATTAAAAACTGCAAAAAAATAAATAAAGTTATTTAAACCAAACCCCTACATCACAAATTTCAGAAGAAGTTAAATTCCCAATTTCTTTTTTTCTGTCTTAAACAGTTTGCTTGTCTAATTGTAAAAAGAATGTCATTTCTTTTATATTTTGAATATTTTAGGAAGATAAAATAATAATTAAGTCTGAATTTGAAACAGTCAGTATAACACAAATTTTAACAATATCTTTTAACAAAAGTATTTTTTTAGCATTTTTCAAAGTAATTAATTTGATAGGTTCATTGAGTTTACATTAAAACGCTTAATATAAACATTTATTGGGCATTTCTATCTACGTAAAAACAAATTGCTCCTAGCATACTTTTGAAACGTAATAACAAAGGAATCCTTTATCTAGGATCCTTTAGCATGTGCGCTTATAGCACCAGAATGAGTAGCATATCGAACTCTCCGGTTTTTTTCGTCTTCTCTCGTCACAATTTTTTAATATCTGTTTAAGTGATATGAACTTTTTTAAAGTACTATAACATTGCTATCCTTAAGATGAAAGCAATTAATATTTCGGTTTACAAGACATATTCTTTGTCCTAATGCAAAACAGATATTAGATTTATTAAAAAAATTAATACGCTAAATATTTATTGATATGAACACTCGATTGAATGCCTACTATACAGTCTCTATTTAAAACTTGGACAAGAGAAGAAGACTTATGATACTACAATCCTAAAGAAAATAACCCTTTTTTTCCTTAAGAGTGGTAGGTCAAAATAATACATTATTAACACGTTAGCCACCACAACTCACGTCTCAGATTCGAACCATCTACCTAATTAGATGACTCCTCAGCTATCTCTAAACTACAACAGAGGAGGAAGTCATTTGACTAGATAGTAGGTATGATTCGCATTTGATTGCTGTATGAATTACATTTGATTGTCGTATGAATCACATTTGATTCATATGGCGATCAACGTGTTAAAGTGACTCAAAGTGCACATCAGAATGCACGTCATTCTTGAAAACTCTTCATAAAAAAAGTTCCGTGAAAGCGGCACTTGCCAATAATTTTTTATTGAAGAAATTTCAAGTCATTCTTAAAGGTCCATAAAAATGCATTAAAAATTACGCAATGAAAGCTCCACCTACTAATCAATTTTATCTGTTGAAATTGTCTTGTATTACAGTTTTCTGCATCAATAAAATTTAATAAAACTCAAAATTCCAGGCTAAAAATATTCTAAGCGACAAATATTTTCGCATTGCAAAACCAGTTTCAGATATTTTCAAAAAAGTTTTATCAATCATAAATACTGGAATCCTATTATTTATGTTGCCGGCAATGAATAAAACGCCGGTATTCTGTAGAATACCTAGGCAATAGAATGCCTGGGTTTCTTAGGTAAAGCATGAGATATGAGATTTATTATATACTTTCCCTAGGAATTGTATATAATACCTAGGCATTCTATAGAATAACAAATGCTATTTAGGCAAAGTATGAAGAAAACTCATGATAATGCTATTATTTAAAAGACGTGCAAACCTCCAAAATTTAATTTTATTTTGAAAAATAATAAAAGTGTGCCATTAAAAAATCTTTTTTTGAAAATACGTAAAGGAAAATTAAAGTTATACATATCAAAGTTTATGCCTTCCTTATTAAAGAAAACAAAATAAAATGTGAACCTACTTGTTACATCAAGGAAGGAAATAATTTTATTTTGAATTGCGCTTAATTTTATTTCTTATAAAATGGAATCGACGATGCATTTCATACTTTGCCGGTTGTCATTTGGCATTCTATAGAGTGCCAAATGACTAGGAAATGTGTGAAATGTTAATAGTTTCAAACAGTGCCTGCCAGTTTTCGGCATTCTAAGAAATGTCCAGGTATTCTATAGAATGCCGGTTTTCATACATTTTAGGTAACATAATATAATATAAAAAAATAATTATTGAGTCGTATAGTGAATACTTTGAAATAGTTCCGTATACGAGATATAAGTACTTTACCAAAAATGAAAGTTGCTATTGTTCAAGCTCTAAACATACTTTCCAGTAACTGAAAATGTTTAATTATCAAATGTTGATGTGAGCGATTTCTGTGATGTTACAGAAGTGAAAGTAAAGTACCGTTAGGAAGTATTTGAAACAGTTCAATAAATTTTCTTGCATGTTAATTATAGATAGAAATACTTTGAATTCAGGAACAGAAATTACTGATTTGAGTCACGCGAATTGAGAATTAAGAGCAGATGGATTAATCATCCTGTTCTGTGAGACGTATTATACAAATACAGAGGAGGATGCAATTCGACGTGTTACTTTAGAAACGAATGCCCCAGCAATTACTTAAAATACGCATCATTCATTCTGAAAATAAGAAGTGCAAAAGCATACAATTTTGTCACATCGAGTTTCAAATTCTAGCAATTTATCAAAATATTACTTTTAAAATTCTTGTAAGCATAAGAAATAAGTTTATTTCCAAACATAATTCTTCTTCTTCAGAGTTTTAGGAGTTAAAAATATTTTAATCATTGTCTAATATGTTTCAGACTTTTATTGATTCTTTTTCCCTTTTTATTAGCATAGCATATCTTGATGTCTTACGGAATTGTACAGCTTATCATAGTATACTCTTCGCATGCTATGCTAAGAAAACTACATCTCTCGGATTCTTAAAGAAACTGAACTTGCCAATTTTCCAGACAGGGTTTAAACTAATACATTTAGTGAATTTTAGTAAAATTTGATACTGCTTAATAAAGAAACTGCTCTTGCGCTATCCTCAGTTCTTTTTTGGCTAAAAAATAAAATAACAGAATTATGCAAAATTTTGCGTATTACAGTAAACTGTTTTGTGTTCACAATTCAAAGTTAATAAACAAATTAATATATTTTTCATGATAAAATGCGCGAAAAATATTAATTTATTTCTGTTGGGTTCACATTCATGCACTTATTACTAACCTTTTATCGTCGGGCTACTCTTAATGGTTATTGAGATGCATCGCTTGTAAATACCTCAAAATACAGGGTGTACCAAATATGTATCAACACTTTGAATAACTATTACATGAGCAATTTATGACATACATCAAAGTTTCATAACTGAAATTAATTTGCACAAAAGTATAATTTTCTCAGTTACCGTAATTGTTCAAAATGTTCTCCGTTTTTATCCCACCGCTGTTAAAAGCGCTATCAAGAAAAAATTAATTTGATATCTGATGGGAAAATGGGTTCGAAAAAATTATGAGTGAGTCAAAGCTGTGAAACCTTTTTATGGGAAGTTACTATATTTCAATTTAATAAGAAAATTCACATTAAAATAAAGTAAACGTCACTGAATTACTTATTACGTCACCTATAATTAGTAATTTTTGAAGATAGCGTTCAAAGAATTATTTTTCAATTTAATAAATAATAATAATGAAAAGAAAAAGTTTTGATAGAAATGATGGCAACAGCCATTTATAGAGCCTTTCTTTGGAATTCCTTTGATTACAACGCGTTGTCACAGAATTTTGAACAACCACTTGATATCTTTTGTCCGACAGCTAACACAAACGCTTCATATCAAAGGAAAAAAGAATTATTAAAGGCATTTTCAAGAACTGTGAAGCATAAAATTTTATTTTCACATTAGTTCTGCATGCATGGAGCTTCACATTAATTTTTGAACATTAGTTGATTTTTTTCTTACTTATTTACTGTTGTGGTTTTAAGATGAAAGCAAAAGGAATCATTAATTAGAGTTTTTTGTTAAGGATCCCAATGTCATTACTTTTGAAAAATAACATCATTAAATATCGAAACTCTTCACAATTACAGAGAAACAAGTGACAGAACGTAAAAATAATCATCTCTAAGAACTTATAAATTAATACCCGGCGATGATTTATGTTGCGTCTCGGGAGTATTTTGTTATGATAAATGAATTGTTTTTAAAACTTAGTAGATGAAAGGATTTTTAACTAAGTTTCGTGTTTCATAGCAATGAACGTTATAAAAAATTATCAAACAATTACTGTTGTTTCATAGCATAATGCAGTAAAAATGAAAAAATGAAATACTGCATTTCATATATAAATAAATAAAATTTTTATATAGACAATTAAAAAACAAAGATTAAAATGCATGGAAAAACTATTTTGTAATTTTGCTTCATATGTAACTTGAGAATTAATTTTTTTTCAAAACATTCTAGGAATCCAATAAATACGTTCGAGTTAAAAACAAAAAACTTTAAATTTTACTGAATAAATCATATGAAATAATGCATGTTGTTTTATGAAATAAAAGTTAAGTTTAATAACTAATTCGACAAACAATTGTGAAATCATTTTTATAAACGCTTTATTATAAAATTTTCTTTAGTTTTAGTTGAATTAAAAGTTTAGTCTGCTTTACTGACTTGAAGTAACTGTATTTTTTGCATATAAGCAAAGAAATATTTTCTCCTTTCATGAAAATAGAATTAAATATGATAATTGTTAATGGAGTTATTTAAAGAAAATAAATATTATAACTAAAGGGAATACTATTCCGAAAAATAGTTAAAATCTATGTATAAAGAAAAGCATTTTTTTTCATATCACGCATTAATTTCCTCATCTGAACTTCTTTGTGACTAAAGCCTTTTTCACAAGAATAACAAATAAAATAGCAGAATTACAAATGAAAACCCCACCACAACTGAAGTTATTATCTCCGGATTCTGTTTTTGTCCCTTTATAAAGCCCATACATTTAAGCAAATTTCATTTTCTCATTAAAACTTTTTGAAATCGTTATTAAGGAAAATGAAAGGGTCGGTTTTCACACGCCTCTTGGAGAAGGATTCTTTCGCCAAAGTACAAAAAGAATGTACAACTTCCCTCGAATTGAAGTTAAAAAATAAACAGTTACCTCAATCTCTAATATCTATGCAAATTTCCCTCCATTCTACTTTCTCATACTTTGACAAATCCCCCTTGCGTTTAAATTATACCTAAGAAAAGATTCGCGTGCAGTGTCCAACCACCTTCCGCGAGAATTTTTCTTCGCGAATTTATCAGGCATTGCGTGTATTTGTCACGTTTGGTAGTATCATACGAAATGAGAAAGACAAAAAGAAAACCACCCACACAAAACAATAAGAACCAAAAAAGAAACAAAACGACG
>BGPR01000041.1:621897-649876 GCA_013235015.1 Araneus ventricosus
TGAGTTGATGAAAGTTGATTTAAAAAGACGATTCGTAATTTACTGTAAATTTGTTTTTAGTTCATCATCTTAAGAAAGAAGACTTGAGGGTCGGGTCTTGCAAGTGAAACGTGGACCAAAATTATAATGTCTTTAAAATGTATAAATATGTATTCTAAATCAATTATAATTTTTAAAACTATTTCCCGATATATTTTATTTTTTGTTTAGTAAATAATACGACCTTTGTACCATAATAATAGTACCAAGAGAATATTTAAACGGGAATTATTGGCGAATGTAGCTGTAAGTTATGTTGTAGCGCAAAATTGCAGAGCCTTCAATCAAAATCAAAGTTTCATGGCATCTGTCATTTGTTTTGACACATCTTTCAATTTTTATGTTAACCTTATTATTTCGAATTATAACTATTTTCCTAATTTCATCCGCTGATCGAAATCAATTGTTTTATTTCAGTAGAATATCAACCCATTGTAAAAGTAAGATGAAAAAAGACGGTTTTCAAGCAAAGATCGAGTTGCGATTGTCCAGTTCTTGATGCATCAAAAGAAAAACGAAAAGTTGTAGAAAGGGGCAATTATGTTAGCTGCAGAACAATTTAAGTGCAACAGAATGACCTATGATGAATGAAACTATCTGAACACTCAAAATAAAAATTAGGAGTAATATTTTAAATTTATTATTTAATTTAATCTAGTTTTTGATAATAAATGTTGCGTTTTATATTTATTTTCCTTTGCTACTATTATTATGGGACAGAGGTAGTAATATTTAAACTTTGACAGATTAGCGTTCAATCAAATGCGGCGTTTTGTCCTCGTATCGGCCTCAATAAGGGAAAGCAGCAATATTGAAGTACTTCCTATTATATCAAAGCATCTAGGAGTACTTAAAATCTTCAGCCATGAATTTTTAGCTACTTTTCAAAAGTTGTTATTGCCTAGTTTTGAAAACATCAGTTCATATTATGTTTGAAACAAGAGATATCGCAAAACGTTCTTTTTGTATCTTTTTTCCTGTCTCTTGTGTAAATGCTCAGCACTTTTATGGATGTGAATACGGAATTGTTTTAGAACTATTTTTATTTCAAATAATAATACGCATAACTTATGCAGAAAGAGATTGCTGATTTAATAACAATAATGTTGTCATAATGTCTTACAAAGCTTCTATTTTTCGCTTAAATAAAATATTTAAAAAACTTTTAGTAAAATATTTTTAGTAAATATTGCTATAAAATTAATATATATGCAAATTACTACTATCGATTTTAAAGGTAAATATATGTAAACTATACATAGAAAATAAATTTGAGATGAATTTGACCAAATAGTTCGATTCAAGTATCTTTCTACCAAAATATAAAGCTCAGAAATCCCGATAATTTAAAGAAAAAGTCATGTATATATTACGTTTTCTAAAGAAAACTAGCGTCTAAGTTTCATAAAAACGCTCAAAATTTATATAAAATTTATTATATAATTTATATAAAATTTATATAATTATTTCAAACACTTACAAAAACACCATCTTCTTCGGCTACAACGACTGAAATTTGTCTATTCTTTTCGCTTACAAAAGGATAGCAGTTCTGATATAAATTGATTTCTTTGAATTCTTCTCAGATGACTTCCAAAATTTCTTCAGATATGACACTAAAAAAATTCTAGTAAGTCTTAATGAATTGGTGGTAGACTTAAAAAGCAGGTTTTTCTGCACCTAAATAAAAACAAATGTGTTGAAGCATTGTTATGTTGATGATTTAAAATTTTAAAATCAGAGATAGCAATTTTTTGAAAAAATATTTATCTACAAATGTAAAAATTATACGGATTTAGATGATTTTTTTATTTTAACTTTATTTTCCATAATAAATTGTAAGTCACACACAAATTTTCCAATATCAGCTTACTTTCTCAATAAAGGCGTTTATGTTGTAATTGTAGCTGAAAAACTGTAAATACTGCTAATAGTTATTAACCTTTTATGCTTGCTGAAAGCATTAATATGAGCAAGAAAATAAATAAAAATGAAAATGAACCGTTAATTAAGCAAGAAAATTAGTTATAAGTATTTATTCTGGTAAATTTGTTGCAAAGAATGGAGATAATTTTATAATCGTTTTTGTTTATTCAGACTGAAAATTTTTTACGCGATCCTTAAATTCATGCACGCTATAGTAGCGGAACATTTGATAAAGAGGCCTTTTGGACTTATTGTCAACAACAGTACACAAAAATAATTCAGATAGCCGTTTGTGTTAGTCACTTCCCACAACTGTATCCAACAACTATATTAACTATTTTATTTCTGATTTATAATTGTACCATGCTTCCTTGCGTCTTGATTTCCTATTAAATGTACACTTAGAGTCGCGAAAATAATTTTCAACCAAAAATGGGATGGCTGAAATACTTTTTGACCGAAATGAGGTCACGATTGTAAAAATTTCAATAGTCCTGTGTTAGACGAAATCATTAATACCGAGGAGTGCATCTTGGAAGACGAAATTTGTTTTGAGGACAGTCCCCCGAGCAGACATTCACAGTGGGAGGGAGTTTAGCCATGTCGCACTTAAATCTCGGCGTAAATGCCAGGAGTAAAGTATAAATGTATCGAAAATATTCCTCCAGATGCTTCTTCCGAGCAAAGCTCACATGCTCATCGCCTTGCTTCTGTCTCGACCTCCCCCTTTTTTTTTATCATCTACTTGAGGCCATTCCTGATGTCTCTAATGGATTGCCGTGATTTTCTTCTTCAACACTGAGTGACCGTTAAAGTTTTCTATCGAACCTGTTTGGCCCAAAGCTTTATATTATTTTAGTTTTCTTTTCAGAGGGGATTTTCTTTTCCCTTCTCTCTTATTTAGCATTAACTAATTTATCAGTTCGATTATTTTACTTTTGTCAGTGGCGTATTCGCTCGAACGCATTCATTTAGCCTCAAACTGTTTCGAAAGAATTTGTTTCTGCTCCCCGCTAATTAAGAAAAGTGCTTAGGATCAAATGTAATAAATAAATCCATAGATAGAGTGCACTACAAAAGAAATGACGTAGAAATTTCATACTGCTTTTTGTGGTGGAACTATTTCTCTGAATACAGTGTTTAAAACAATATCATTGAGAGCATTGATTTAAAGATAATTATAGTATAAATACCAGATGAAGGATAAAAAGCCTCAGGATTTTATCAGTATCTTTATTGCAGTAAATATGAAGACGTTCACATATTTAAAACAGCTCAGTTCCATCCTTGTATAAGCCAATTGTCTCAAAGATGTGCATGTATGGAAAATTGGTTTTCCATTCTATGATAAGCAAAATGTAATAAATACAACCTGAAGGAAGTTGTATCCCTAATATTTTTTAAAAGATCAAGGGAATGAACGATTACCGCCAACCGTTTACATTCTCAGGAAAATTAATATTTTTCCGAATGATAGGAAAATTTTCCGTTTGTAGGATTAAATGCTTCACAGCGAATTATTTTGACAGCTAGCTGATATATGCTTAAGCTAATTCACCAAGAATGATGGAAATCGAACCATTATAAATGGTTGTGTCTTGTTACAGGATTAATCACATTTATGTAATGTAAGAAATTTTAAATTAATTGGTAAAATAATCTGTTTATAAATGGTATCTCTTACACTTTTATTCTGTATACGGTTTTGGTACGTAATACGTTTGTTATGAAAGTTTGAGAAAAATAAGGATTGGTAATATAGATATTGCAAATAAAATCCTGAATTTACATAAAAATTAAGTGCTGCGATACGCACTATATATATATATATATACAATATTAATCGAACTCTGAAGTAAATGTAATAATATAAGTAGTTTGATTTTTTTACTAATGCAGAAAGTATTTGAACGCAATTTCTCTGTGATGCGTGCAATTCATTTTACAAATATATAAGAATTTCTTTATATAATTAATTAAGTTATTTCTTTTAATGAATAAAAAGTCCTATCTACTTAAAGTGCATATAAACTCAAACACACCTACTTTGAGATATATTACTTTATATGTAAAAAATTTAATTTAAAAATAATTCTGTAAATTAATTTGAGAAGTTAAACAGTTTACGAAATAGCTCCTAAATTTATAAACAAAAAGACTTATTAAATATTCTCTTTCCCAGTAGGTTTGAATGCTCTGGAAAATAGGCATTTTGAATAATTCCGTTATATGTTTTAAACTCCCCAGTAGTTTTCTAATGAACATTGCTGTAAACTAGCAATTTTTTGTTTCCAAAAAGGTGAACGTTTAAGTTTCGAGCCTAAACTCAACTCAGAAGTTAGATTAGAGTTTTCTAAATGGAATTGAAATTTTCTAAACACACAACCATGGTATTCGCGGTGATAGAATTTCCTCTACAAACAGCAGAAAGGTAATTAACCATATCAAAATCCTCATATATCAATGCAACTTTTTAAAAAATTACTACATTTTTTACGAGAAACCACCACAGTATGCAACGGAATATATAAGCCAAAATATTGATCTTTATGCCCGACATTTAAATTTTTTGAACTTTAATAAGGATTTAAAGTGGCATAGTGTTTTTAAAGTCTCACGATTAAATACCTTGTTTTTCCATAGAAACTACAGCCACCACGCCTTTATTAATACGTAATCTTTAAAAATTCAACCTTAGAGTATCACAAACGAGTTTAATTAGTTTGTGAGAAAACTTGATTTCAGCTAATATTAGAAAGCAGCATTGATCTGAACAGGTGTTAGTGGCGTACACAATATCTTCAGATTCCTGAACAGAAGAAAATTATTTAAAAAATTGTATTACCTAAAGGATTAGCATAGTACAAAATTATTCTCTTCGTGTGAATACTTTTACATTGGATGCTTTTATGTGAAACATAAGTTTTTAATAAAGAACACACATATTTTTTTAATTAGATGATTAATATAAAAAGGGAAAAATTTATTATTTAAAATAACTCTAGAATTCCACAATGTTTAGGAATATAAGGATTCAAACTGCTGGTCTTCAATAATTAAACATGTTTAATTTATTTGTGATTTTAGTGTCATTTTATATCAAATCATATAGGGATGCAAAAATATACAAAAGGGAAAAATATCAAAATACACATTCTCAGACAACATCACAAGTAGTCTGTGGTGCAAGGGATTCTAATTGGTTAAATTTTGGAATAACAACAATAGTCACTTAGCTACAATTTGCAATAGTGAAGCCGAAATACAAAGAAAGGACATTTTTCCCTGTTGTTTTTCATATTAAACAGTCGCTGAAATGATTGTCTTTATCAACTTGCCTCACAAACATTCCTCACAAAAAAGTACTATACATACAAAGATTTTAAAGAAAAAAATTGAATAACTTCCCCATATATTTCAATACTTTTAACCATTTATTAAAACTGTTGAAAAAGTGCATTCCTTTTAATATAAATCATAGAATCATTTCCGGGAAAGCTTTAAAAACCCATATAGATCGGATGCAATGTAAAAAGCGTTATATTCTTCAATAAGAGCAATCTTCCCTTTCTTTATTAGGATTTGCTTTTAGAAAATTGAAGGGATGTTCTTACAAAAAATTAACACTAGTGTTGCAGAAAGTCGAATGAATGCTAAATAACAAGAATTTCAAAGACAGTTAGGAACTATTTTTAGGAACTCTGGTAAATTACGAATCTAGTATAGTTTAAGACTTCGCCCTGCTTTTTAATTGTTTTCTACAAATAAACCTGAAAATATTCTAATATTTTTATCATATGCATTCACCACTGTAAGATATGCATGCTTGTGATTCATCAGTGAATACAAAGTATTTGAATTACATCTATTTATAACGTTGAGGTGAAACTTAATTAAATCTTATAATAATATTTGCTTTATCTATGGTAAGAAATCAGGCTATTCTCAGGCGTCTTATAATGAAAGAATTATAAAATAAGACAAGTTTTCGTCTCTACGTTTTACTCAAGTTTCACAAAATATTTCCGAATTGTCTTTAAAACTTTTGTTGCTATTATTTATTCGACGTCCAATAACAATGTTGTCAATTTGTTGAGAGAAGTTTCCTTCAGCTTTAAGAAATAAATGGGAACAAAATTACCGCCAGCGTCCTCGATTTTTTTCAATGAAGCCTATTTCCGGTTGTTCCATAAACTTTTCAAAAACAATTACAGAAAAAAGTACAAAGCATTTGACAAGACACATCAAACTAAATAACAATTTACTGATATTTTTCTCCTTGAGGATTGCTGTGGTGTGTTCAGACGGATAAATTATAGAATGCTTTAGACACTGATGAAGATTCTTTTAAGATAAAGAAAAATGGGAATAAGGCTACGAAAATAAGAAAAGAAGCTTAAGCAATTTAAGTACCGTGTTATATAAAATGCTCTGGAAACCCGTGGTTACTTCTACCGTTTCTTACTCTTGCCACAGGTATCGCGCCACTTCAACAGATGGTGTCAGCCATTTATCTTATTTTTTCGACAGTTTGATAGGGGATCTTATGCTTTTATCTTACCTTGAGTAATATTGAATCGAGATTCAGCGAACAGCGAAAAAGGTCAATAAAAAATGGCGAAAATAAAAACCCTCTTTTGTAACGCAGCTGGGCAATCTTTCATTAAGAATTTGAGACTAACATAATTCTTGTTGGTAATTTCAAGTTTAAGGAAAGACCCGTCTTGCTTTCGACGATTCTTTGATTGATTACATTCAGCAAACAAAGCTGATTTGGTACTGTTTCGTGAGATTGTATCTGATTCAACCATTTAAATATTGCGCAAAATTAAGTGGGCGATATTTTAGTTTCTGACAGGGATTGCAAATTGCTGTTTATTCGATTCTTTGATTGATTTCACCAAAAATTATAACTCACTTCTGTTTCATGAGCGGGAGCATCTAATCTGTGAGATGAAGCACCCGTATTTTTTTGTGCTTAAGTGCGGATTTTAGAGAGAAAGGTGTGGGACCTTCAGTAGCTTCCTGGCCTCCTACCACTCACACTAGGGTATCGTGGTTTTTTCCCTCGAGTGCTCTTTTGATGTACGTGAGGGGTGCGTTAATCTGGTAGATGAGTTGCGCCCGATTGCGTTTGTATTTTTGATTTCCCAAATTTTTCTCAATATTTCTTTTTATATACCTACAAAAGTTCGTATACTTGTGTCCCGATCGTTATTTCCAATATATTGTTTCAAAACTGTCGAATCTTTTCAAGCTCTCAACGACAACAGTTGTCGTTGCTACGGAACCTTACGGGAAAAGAAACGACAACTCCCTCCTGAATTCCTAGTAATTTTTTTTGTTGAAATTGCAAGGAAATACAAAAAAGTCATTTAAAAACACAAATATAGCTTTATAAGACAGAATAGTTCAGTTTGATAAGCTTCTCCTTAAGCCTAAGCAAAAATTTAACTTTTAATCTCTCAGATGAGTTGGGCCGAAATTGTTAGCATTTGTATTGCGCAGAACAGAAGGTTAAGTACTGAATGAAATTTGTTTGGATACACTTCCGTTTCTAGAAGTAACTGCAAATTTCCAATAGAAAACAAGATTTATTTTACTTTATTCGATTCTTTGATTGAAGGATCTTTACAAAAAAATCTGATTCAGTACTGTTTAGTGAGTGTATATCAGTTGCAATAATTGTAGTATTGTATGCTATTAACTGGAAAATGTTTTAATTTATTTTAGTTGCAATGTATTAGAAAATAAAAACATATTTTTTACATGATCCTTCTATTTATTAAATTTCATTAAATAAAATCTTATGAGTTTGTATGTGTTCAAATCTTTTAAATATTGCATGAAATTTATTTAGAATATTTTTGCGTTTTCAACAATATTTGCGAACTCTTAGCAAAAAATCCAGATCCACATTTTTTCCCTCAAATCTTGGATTGACAAAATGTGTCACACAAATCCCATTTGTTATCATTTATTGTATCTGTACCTGTTGCAATTATTAACTATTACATAAAATTAAGCGGAAGTTTTTTTTTATTGAGCAGCATATTTAATGGTAGACTAATTAGCAAGGGAAACATCTACTGTTTCCTCTCTTAAGATAAGTCTAAGCCAAATTATTTTAGATTTAAGGACTATTTTAGGAATTATGAACGAAATTATTAAGGAAAAATTAGCCTTCAAAGTGAATAAACCGAACTTCATGTATTTAACCTTTTGACTGCTTATGCCGCCGAATCGAAGTAGGTCTATTTTCTGTTGCATCCTACCATTTTCGCAAGCTAATGGGTTTACTTAGTACTTTCAAAATGTTTAATAATATTATAATAATACAGCCTTGCATGTAAATAAACATTTTGCTCGGTTCAACGATATTTGAACATGCTTTCAAACGTTGAATCTACATAGTAATTTTTAAAAATTCAGCAGTCAGAATGTTAATCAAACCTCTAGAATTTTAAGAATATTTCATCCGTGTAAATGGAAGTAAATTTACATATAAACATGAATTATCTACATTGGAACTGAATATGAAAACTGAAAAAGCTGGTTCTGCCACTTAGAAGGTTCCAGTATTTTTATGCACAAAAACATAAAATATGAATTTGGACATGCTATTTCAACGGAGTGAATTTTAATTTTTATGAATATTATTTCATATAATATTAAAGATCATCATTAAATATGTGTATAAGTTTACGCTGTGAAAAATTAGTCAGAGTTTGTTTGAGACAACTGAGAAAAATTAAAAAATCATGATTTAAAACATAATTTGTTACAGTTTTTTTGCTGTCATTTTGTGTGAAACCAAATATACCAAACAATTCTAAAAAAGAATGGCCATGTTTATAAACTAACTCTCTAGTTAAAAAAAATAATTCTCAAGCCATTAAGTTTTTTTTCCTTTTATTTTTTCAGCATTTTTTATTTTGATGTGGAGAAACATGGTACGAAAAAAAAATTACACTTCTTGCATATAACGAAGATTTTTGTCTTTAGATTCCCCTCTTGGCATCTGCTGCCGCTGTTCTGAATTGCAAAATTCATTCTGCATGATTTTCTTCTTTATTCTTTCTTTTTCTTTACACAGCCAGATGGCATGCCTGTTTCTAACTAAAAGGCAGTGACTTAAGCAAAGTACGAGAAGGAATTTTTAAAAAAGAGAAATAAAGAAAACAAATAACAAAATATTTAAAAACATGTTTTCTCAACACATTTTGTTTAAAATTCGAACACTCGGATTTAATCATCATCCTTTGTATCAAAGCACAAGAATAAATGATGCACCCCTTTGTTAAAAGCAATTGGTCTTAAAATGTCTCCCTTATTATTTTCGAAGCTTTTGACGGGAAGAGAGTATTATTACATAGGTTCAATGATGCATTTCATTAAGAGCCTGTTTCGAATGAAATCAAAGAGTCCTAAATTGTTATCGTAGCTGTTATTCTTTTTAACAAACTTCTTTTCCATAAAGAATCAACCGATTACTTTTAAATTCTTATTTGTGATAAAGACTTCATGTTCCGAAACAGTAACAAAGCATTTTACTGGTATTTCATGACAGTAAATCACCAGGAACGAGATTTTTTTTTCGAATAAAAATCTTGTGAAGTATATATTATCATTGGGAAAATTTGTGTTTGTTAATTTGTTTCTTGATGGAAGAAATATCCCTTTAACAAACAGTAGGACAATCAGATAATTATCAGATTAATGAAATACGATAGCAAGTATTTTTATAAACCTTTTTAATTTTAGGTTATGCTTTACAGGTACAATTTTTCCTTTTCACTTTGCGTAGGGATTGGTTCGGATGACTTAATATTAAACTACTAAGATTTCACCGCCAGGCGGAACTAATCTGTTTGTTTTCTAAACCCCTTGGGGATAGTTTCTCCTTTGTATGCATTTTAGAACTTAGTGGAACAAATGACAGGGAGAGATAGGCGAACAATATGAATTTAATAGAAGCATAATTCAAGTTTCGTCATATAATAATTCGATCATAGGTTAAATGCAAATTAATTACGAACTTAAGTGGCATAGGGGTTCACATAAAACTGAAAATTATCATAAACATCTGAATGTAAATTTAAATATTACAAGCAAGACAGCATTCCTAAGGCAAAAATGGTTATTTTTAAGAGGTGTTTATTTATTACTTTCTTTCCCCTTTGTATTATCCACCACTCATTTCCCCATGTTTCAACCGTCTAAGCGTTTTGCACGTATTTTTCCATTTCTCATTTTCGGTAAAAAAGCAGATAATTCATGTTTCTGTGTGTAATTTTCTTAAACTACTATGGTTAAAATGTTCTTAAGATTTCAGAGACTTGATTAAAAGCAATAAAGACCCAATTATTCACTTTAGAAGCAAGTTTTTAAGACTTTAAAGCAGGTAGATAAAATTGCTAACGGCTCAGATGGTTAAAATTCAGTGTGACCATCATCAGAAACACGTACGATATCCAGTCGATAGGAGTCCAGTCGACACTTTCTTCAGCATGTTCGGTATTATAGTTTGGATGGCTACATTTTTCGCGTTTTCAGTTCTTCACTATTCATCGATAATGGCGGATAAAACACTTTATTTCGTAGAATAATAAACTTATAACTGCTCATTCACTACTATTCGTAGAATGGTGTGCTTGCTTGTTTTCCTGAGGAGATATGCCCCTTCAAAGTGGGGTATTCTTTTGTAAACACTCTGTACAGAGACCACTTATAACCACTGGGCTTTTCTACTTTTATTTATTTACTTTTACAGTTCTCTAATCAGTGAAACTTTAATGGTAATTTCCCTATATCTAGAAACATACTACATAAAGAAAAAATAATCACACACATATATATATATATTAATATAAATCGAAATATAACTTATTATATATGATCATATATATATATATATATATATATATATATATATATATATGTTTTCCTTCCGGGAATTTCATTACAATAATATCAGATTCTTGTATTTGATGAATGAGTCTTTGACACATACCGTGCACAGAAATACAAACAGCGCTGTAAATTACTTTTGAGCATTTTTTTCATCAAGATATGCGAAAATCTGAATTTAGTTTACTTTTTCACAGATATCGATTTTCCGAAATCTTTTTTTAAAATCTTTTTTGTATCTGAGAGAACACGAAATCTAGATCCTACATTTGACTCAATTTGTTTTAAATCCCTTAAGAAAAGTCATAAGTATTTAACTAAAGGTAATTTGTATGAATTTTTATTTATGTTTCTAGATTTTAAATGTATTTTTCTTTGTGAGAGATATTTGCCCTCTTCCATCTGTTATAAATTTGATTTCGCTGAGTTTAAGATCGATAAACTCTGCGTGAATGTTTCCATAGGGTTAGGAAAGGATACAGATAATTATTTGAACTGTGTAGCTGTTTTCTATGAACATAATAATGAGCATTCAAGTAAATGGACACATTTTTCAAAAATTGCGGAAATTATTGATTTTGAATCTACTGTAATTTATTTTCAAGTTGCATAAAAGCTTCAAGAAGAGTTTACTTCCTTGGCAACACTCTTACATTGAATTAACGTACAACTTGTAGATTTCTGATATTGCCAAAAGTTTTCCACATTATGAGCTTAAAATAAATTTGGAATTTTTATCATTTTTATAACATTTTAAAATAAAGGATGAAACTTCTTTTCATTGATAATTTTGTTACATTTAGAAGCAATCTATTGAAAAACGACATCTTTAACATTCTTTTTTACAAGGAGAAACTGAAAAGTGGCTTTCCTCTTTTCAAATCATTGAAAGATAAGGTATGTTTTCCCTCTCCAACTCCCGTGGTGTTATCAAATTTATTCTAGACTGATCTGATTCGCAATAAATCCAGATATTACGCATAGTGTAATACAATTGGATAAGGAAGCAATATGATGAACATTATGATTAAATGACATACAGCTAAGTTTTGCGGGCTGAGTAAAGTCCTAGTGACTTATTTGTACACTATATGTACCAGCCCGTACGCTTAAAAAATTCTGCTGGTACAATCTCTTTACTGCTGTCAGGAAAAATAAGTGTCTTTGTGGAATATATACCAGCCCGTACTCAGAGAAAAAAAATTCGCTTGAACGACCTCTTTGTCAGGAGAAAGTGTGTGTTCCTTAGTGGTATATATTCCAGCCCTTAGGCAGAGAAACAAAATTTGATGGTACAACCTCTTTACTGCTGTCAGGAAAATTTGGTGAAGATTAATCCCCTTGATCCACAAATTCACTTAATCTTTAAATTAGAAGAACATCCTTTTTAATAACTTTATCGTTATTTCATTCCATATAAGATCATTAATTACACCCGAGATTTATTACTTCTAGATTAGTTGTTACTATGACCTAATTACAGATTTAAATATCAAAATTCCTGATTTTTTTATGCACGCCTCAGATACGTTATTGCATACAAACGGGGAATTCCTCTTTCAAAAACGTTTTTAATTAATAACCCATATTATTTCTGCCTGGAAATGACAAATATATCGCCAATGTTAATTAGCAAGCCATTTTTCACTGCTCTCCAGCTTTTAGAAACAATTTCTAAGAAACTGCATTCAATAACGTCTGAGTAAAAAGCCAGAAACATCGAATTGGACACCCATGCATGATCTTTATTCCAAAGAAATCAATCGGACTCCTCAGAAACAATAGAAACATTTATTCTTCCTCAAAAGACGTCTTTACTCTAAAAGATGATGAGCAGAGAAAAGAAATGATACCAAGTGGAAAATGGTTCTGTTATCCATTTCACGGGCTTGTTACCAAGAAAAGTTTCAGTCATTCACATACACACATTGTCATACACGACAGATTTCCGATGATTTTCTTCTCATTCGAACCAAAAGACTCGTTGGACTGCTTAATATATGTTTGTTTGTAATGAGAGTAAACTTCAATTTCAGGCATTTATCATTTTGACGTATGCTAATAACTTTAAATATGCTAGAAAATAAACAGAACGTTGTCCTACTCATATTTGTAACCTAAAGATAAATCTGATGCAAATAGATATCTTGGGGAATTATAGAAGTAAATGCACATCACGTATTTTAGTGACAGTCATATCATTTCAATTCTTTGTTTTATAATAGACAATAATTTTGTTTGAAACTATCTAAATATAAATATCTGTTATTTTCAATCATAAAGCCCTAGTGCATTAACTTTGGTTGAATTTGGAATCAATTCATGTTGGACAGGTCACAAAGTTTTATCTAGGTCAACATGGGTTACGGTGGCTACTGGTAGAGTTTCTATTTAAGAATTGGGGGACCTCAGATTTGATACCCAATTCCGCAAAAGAATCTCTGCATCTGTGGGCGCGATTAACGTAAAATCTACCGTAGGTTTGTTGTAGGCGTGGAGATTTAAAAAGTGGTAATCTCGCCCAGTTATTGATATAAAGCGTTGCTTAACAAGCAACATCAACTTTCTCATTTTTTTAAAAATTCAAAAAGGAAGAAAAACTATATTTTTGACAACTAATAACGAATATTTATGATTTTTTAATATCCGATATGAACATGAGATCGCGTGTTATTCCCAGTCGTGAAAAAATTCAGAAATCTTCCTTATTATTTGCGGAAAACTCAGTTTTTCTTGCCCTTTGAAATTTCAAAAAATTGAGATAGGTGGTATTGCTTGTTAAGCGATGATATGCGTAGCGATGCTTTAACTTCTAATTTTCTTATGGACATAATTTTAATACATGGAGAATTATGTTATCTTAAAATCATTAAAATAAATGTATTTTAGTATAATTTATTTTAAAAAGATTTTAATTAAATAATTTTTCTAGGCCATTACTAGACTGAAATGTACAGTTATATGCTAAATGACAGATGCAATTATGTTCATAATGGGACTGAAGTGTCAAGTGAATTGACATTACTGAATGGGAAATTGAAGACATTATAATTGGAAAAATCTGTAGATCAATTGAATACAACATTTATACAATCACGACAAATATTTACAAACACAGCGATGACTTTTGCGACACTGATTTGGTAGTTAATAACATGTCTGTGCTAATGGGAATTTTTTAATACTACAGGACTCCTTTTCTAACTTTGAAGCATTTCATTTCGGGATAAATCAAAATTCACAAATAAATCTGCTTGATTTTGCTTTCCTCATATTAGTATCTGCAGTAATCAAATATTGTAAAGCTCTTAACTGTCAAATTTACTCGCTGGATTTGCTGTTCATGAAAAAAGTTAAGATTCCAGAAACTGCAATTATCTTCTCTCGCGGATTCCGAAACAAAAGAGAAAACTCAAATAGTTTCCTGGATTAGTTTTATATGTGCTCATTAGTTTTGTTTACACTTTCAACTCGTACAAGTGAATATTCGCCCAATTTTAGATTTCTGTTTGTTCCAATGAATAAACAGAAATCAGAAGTGTTTCCACAAATGTAGAAAAGATCTGTGTTATTCGCTTCATTTAGCACGCGAAGTTAAAAATAAAGTGATTTAAAATGAAAACAAACCAGGTTTATTTTTACAAAATGATAGTCCTTTTCCGCAGAGAAATAACTGCTGTTAAACACTCGAATCTGAAACCACCTTTCGGATAAACATCTTTCATTTCGTCTTTGCAGCCTGAAGCAGTTCTTGAAATAAATTGGTTTTTATTATGCAATTTTAATGACTCTCTCCAATCTTATAAATAAATACCATATTTATTGTTTCTGCAGTTAGAATATAATTTTCGTCTTTGTTGATAGCTATTTTATGTTTGATTTGATTTATTGAGAGAAAAGAAAATTAAAATTAATTGACTCTCTATGAATCGCTTTTAGTATTGTAACTTTTGGAAATTACCATATTATACCCACCAACCTGATTGAAAACAGAGACTCATGAGAATTTTGTCATTTACAAATGCTTCATTTATAAATTCTTTCAATGTTAAATTATAAATATGGCATAGTTATCTAAATTCTAAACCGGTTAAATGCTTTATTTTTAGACATTACTTGGTTTAAACTGTTAAAACAACTTCTTACAGTATATAAAAATAAATAATAGATTACTCTCATTTACTTTTTAGCATTTCATATGCTAATTAAATTATTTTCTGTAACATTACTGTGAATTCATGCCACGTCATAGGCCCATGTTTAATGTAACTATATATATATGTTTTCTGCATATCCTACAAAAATTTGAAAACTTAGTGGAGAACATTAATACTGCTGTAGTCTTATTTTTGTAATTAAATATTTTACTAATTTAATACTTTATAAATACTATCTAATTAGTCTAATTACTATCTAATTCTTCTGTTTTTGTTAAGTGGCGCCGATTTGATGCAACTAAGCTGGCGTTTACATCACGACAGTCCCTGAGCACAATAGGCCATGACACCCCATTTAGATCATGTCAGCGACAATTCTACCAGTAAGCTTCATCTACGCTCTACGTATCTGGCATATGGCTTCTTATTGTGGCCAGCGATTGTTCAAATTTAAATGTGGATTATGCATCCTTTTAAAATTTGAGATGTTCATTGATTCCAGGCAATTTTTATTTTGAAATATTCGGTCCATGAATGACTTAATTTTACTTTATAAATGCCATAATGAGACGTACGGGCAAAACATGTAAGTAATTAATTGACATAAATTTGAATTCATTGCTAATATTTCTTAAGATATCACTTTATAATGAGTTTCTGAGTTCTTGTTTTGAAATTTAAAAAAATGATCAAATAATTCTTTCAAAAATTAAATGCTTCTCCTTTATTATTAACTCATGAAACTTACTTTCGAGAGGTCTTATGCAATTTTATTTTTTAAAAAATCACAAAATTTACATCGTAATAGTTAAGTAAAAATTCATGAATTATTCTCCATTAGTTTACGATAAACTATTCACCCAATGAGTTTTCCAACGCGTTCATTGTAATGCATGTTAAGTAGTGTCTTCAAGCCCGTAACCTGCAATTCTTGCATCGTTTAGAGGAATCCATTTTATAATCATCTCTTCCCGGAAAATAAATTCCTAAGCAACCATTTCAGGAGTCATTAGATGATTAAATTCAGAACATTCTTTAAATCCCGATCCTTTGTTGGCATTCTCATTAGTGTAATGTTCAGAATTCGGCTGTTGTGTTGTGCGCTTTTTAATTTCATCCACGAATGCAAAATTGAATTCGGAGAGCTTTTGTGCGCGAAAGTAAAATGCTCTTAACGAATAAGTGCTCCTGCCTATGCTAGGAATTGTGAAATTCTACCATAAAATGGAATGTTTCCGATTGTGATTGTTCATCAGTGTGAGTGGAAACAATCGTAATCTTTTGCATTATCCATTTGGGAGATGCGACACAAATCCGATGACATAAATTGATGTATCCTATCTATTCATCTGAATCGCAGATTTCAAAGTTTAAATCATTGTAAAAATTTCGATAAACATATGAATTTTTTTTATATATAGTCACGAGAAATTAATTTCAGGATGAGCAGACTTATTCGCTAAATGATTCTCATACTTCTAATTAAATTCCTTGACCTACTCATTTATTTAACCTCCTAATTAGATGACACCACCCATTTAGGATATTTTTTTATTATTTCAATCTATTTATGATGGTAAAGGATAGTAGAAACACTTAATCGTGTCCAAGTGATTTTTGTATTTAAAATTAATTGTAATGTTGACTTAATTACAGATTTAAATAGAAAAAATTCTATTATTCGATGCACGTAGAAGACATATTTTTGTAAGCGAAGGGGTTAAAGTTATTCAATAGAAATAAGTAACGTAAGTTCAGTCCAACTATTATATGATTTCCTAACTGATTAAGAAGTCTATAATTTTTTTAGAAAATTAAGTAATATAAGAAAAGCATTTTCATTTTTAATAACCCTCCAACCAAGGGAAATTTTAAAAATGTTTTTGGTATAAAATCGTTGACAGTCTGGGCATATTTGGTAAGAAGCGAATTGAAATTTATGTAAATATCATTATATACTAGCTTCTATCACCAAAGTACATGAAAAAAAATTGAAATTCAATTTGCATGTTGTCCTAGTCCACAAAGTTGAAGACATAAGGTTATATAAATCAGTAATTTACTATCAGAAAAAATATTTTAATTCATTGAAAATTTTAAACATGTAGTTTTCTCATCAGTCATGAACTTTTGACAAAATATTTTTAATTAGATCGCTTTATTACTTAAAATTTATTGCTGAAGAGAGATTCCCCTACTTTATTTTAACACTTGAAGGCTTTTATATTTTAAGACAACATGTTAAAAATTGATATTTGTGTGCATCAATTGAAACAACTTTTTCGCGTATCTCTTGTAACTCATTGACGAAAATGTGTTAATTAAATCGCTTTAGAAGTTAAAATTTATTTCTAAAAATGTCCCCTTACTTTATTTTAAGACCTGAAAGCTTCTATATTCCATATTTTAAAGCAACATGTTGTTAAAAATGGATATTTGTGTGTATCAATTGAAATAACTAGTTCGTGTATTGCTTGTAATATAACAATAAAGACAGCTAAATTAAACTGCTGGATTTTCTTAGTCTTAAGGGATGAGTTAAATCTTAAGGCGTTGATTGCTCTATTTAATAATAACACTGATTTGCCATTAAACAGAGAAATGCAATGTACAATAATTATCAGTTATTGTTGTAACACAAGGAGTTTTCTGAAACACCTTCCATAAATATTTTGAAATAGTGTCATTTCAGTTTTATCTCTCCTATCCGTTTTTCTCAGAAATTATTTATTATAATCCGATAAACCTGAAAAAAATTAAGAAGAAACTTCTTTATAACACTTATGGAAATCGCTATTGTTTTAACATATGAAAAACTAAACACTGATGGGTTGGATAGCTTGTTTACAGTCTCCACTACTTGCTAGGTTTCGGTTTTACCGAATGTTGAATTTGTGAGTGTTAAATCTGGTTGTGGGTTAAAATTTTCCTGACGTTGATGTTGCTTGGGCGTTAAGAAAATGAGATGCAAACTTGAGTGCTATACTCGTCATTTGAACATGCTCTAAAATTGCGAAGTCCATTAAGAAAATGATCAAAGTCAATTCGTCCGGAGACAGTTTCTATCATACAAAATTACGTAATGTTGATGGCTGAAGAACACTGACAACTTAAACGAATATAAAATTGGTTTTCCGTGTATGGAAACTCCGTTAACAATAACGCATTTAATTAAATAATACGTTTTTCGGCTGAAAGAAGGCACGTAATAGCCTCGTTGCAAAGCCGAAAACATCCCCCACATTACAACTTCCTTTCACAGAAACAGCCAGAAAAGAAACTTCCCGAAGCTGATATAGAAAAGTTATCAACGGACATATCGAGAACATTTATTGTTACACACACAAGAAAATATTTTAATTTTTTTTTCATCTTATTCTTCCGGGAACAGAAAACAATGCAGTTGTCGTATTATCCTTCGACGCAATTTCTTTCAGTTCCATCCACTGTTATTCAATTGATCACAAAAACATGAAATGCGGAAAAGCAACAATACCACTCAAAAAGAAAATATAGGACAGAACGACCTCCAATCGTTAATTCGATTTTAGCGAAAGTGGATGGACCAGATCTCTTATTGTAGCGCTGTCATTTTTATTCAAAGACAGTTCCATACGCAAGTCTGACAGCAAACTTGTTTTCGGCCTCTCTTCGGAAGTGGGGGAAAAAATGTGTCTCTTAGAAACGCAATACTTATGCCTTTGTCTTTCTGTCACTACCCGAGACAACCCAACCCAATTCGAAATATACGGCTCCTTCTTAACTCCGTCGGGGTTATTTTAAGTAAAAAGGTGCCAAGAATGCACTTTTCCGTTGACAAGGGGATAACAGCTTTGACCTGTCGAAAAAATCTTGATCGCCCGTGCAATATGTAGACTTCGATGGGTAGGCCTGTGTGATAGATTTCTATGGAGCAGATATGAACGATGTAATGTATACATTTTTGTCACTGTTGCAGAGATTGAGAAATAAGGCTTTGAAAAACTCCGATTTTGGAGGAGCTCCCAGCTGCCTCGTTTGGGGTTCAATTTGGAGAAGGTTAAATTTCTAACTGCTGAGTTTTGGATTTATTTAATAAAAATCATCGTCAAAGAGTTTCTTTTTCTTTGACAAGATAAAAATTGTATTTGATCAGTATAAAAATATTTATCTTTTAAATGGTATGAGAAGTTCTTGACGAGACGAAAAATTCTTGAACGCACGAGCAAATATGTAGACTTCGATGGGTAGGCCTGTGTGATAGATTTCTGTGAAGTGTGTATGAACGATGTACTGTCTTAAATTTCTGTCACTGTTGCAGAGATTGAAAAATAAGGCTCTGAAAAATTTTGATTTTGGACGAGTTCCCAGCTGCTTTGTTTGGGGGTCAATTTGGAGATGCTTTGTTTTAGGTTAAATTTCTAATTGCTTCGTTTTGGATTTATTTCATAGAAATCATCGTCTAAGATTTTCTTTCGTAAGATAAAAAATGTCTTTGATCTGTATATAAAATATTTATCGTTTAAATCATACAAGTTCAATAAACATAAATAAATAGGATATCCTGTTTCTATAACAATTCACGTTTTCATATATAATGACATTTTTAAATTTCTCAAATTACTGCAAATGATGTAATTTTATTTTTTATTTAACTTTGAAATTTCATTTATATGTAAAGATAACACTGACAAAAAGGTTATTTGCGATTTGCTAAGTAAAAATAATCTTTGACCTTTATGTGAAATCTCTATCTTGTAGTGAATCATGTTATGAATGTCTTTTATATAAAAAGGTTATTCTGTTTATACTAAAATTTTTACCATTATTGAGGGACATTTACATAGTTCATAGCAGCTTAAAATAACATAATTTTGCTAATAGCTATATTCAACTTGCACATGGAATGCTTATCAAGTGGATTATTTGTTATGCTGAACCTAGATAAATAAATAGGATAATCAGGTAGTGGGAAAATTTTCATTATGTTTTATTCAGTATATATTATAAATATAAAAATGTTCAGAAAATTACCAAAATATAAGCCAAATGTTTAATATATGCTTGAAACTGGAAAGATCACTAGTTTCAAAATATTAGATCCAATAATTCTCATCAATTTCAAATGCGATGAGATTCATTTGAAGTCAAAAGCTCGTAAAAATGTACGTGAATGTGCAGTGTAAGAGGTTCAAGTTTTCTTGGGAATATACATTCTGTAATGTTTGCTATGAATTTTCACATAGATTTCTGTAAGACCAAAATGAATAATATACACATTAAGAATATTAAGTAATGCCTATTTCTTATCAAGTTTTGGAGTAAATAAAATGATAAAATTTTTACCATCTCTAACTCGGTGTATTTCGCTTCTTTCTAAACTTTCAGCTACACTCGATCATTCAAACGGCTTCGAATTATTGCTGCATAGCCAAAGAAAATGTTTTGAAAAGTCGCTATCATTGTATTGTATTTTAAGTTGCTCTATTGCTTTTGAGCAACTGTTCTAAATATTTTTCTTAAACTTCATTTGCGATTATCTCCCTATACTTTTTTCGTAAGTTGTTTTCTTAGCTTTATCTTCATAATTTAGGGGTTTCTATAAGAATCATTATGTTCAAGAGAGAATACCTACTTTGAAAGAGAATTAAAAAATGCTGCTTTACAGGGCGTCCGAGAATTGTTGAATCCATTTCAAAAATTAATTTTAAAAACTAATAATTTTAAAATTACGTTTTTTTAAAATGAGAGCGAATTTTAAGAAGTTTTTTTAAAGATAGGTAACGCGCCGTTACGGTGGTCTAGAGAGTCATAAATTATTGGACATCTCCCATTTTTGAGAGCCATTGCCTGCGAAACTATTAAAGATAGAAGAAAAACAAAAAGCATGTATTTGTAAGGAGTTTTACGCTCTTTAATTTGTTAAATCAATTATTCGAAAACTGAATAGTTTTCTAGATATTCAAGAAAAACTAAAAAGGAAACCAGAAAACGCGAATCAGCGTCTGCTGATCAGTAGCTAGTGCGTATGGAAATCTCTTGCTGTAGCAAATTTAGAATGTCGTAATGGTGCAGTGGACAACAAAAAAAATGGGACACCTCTGTAACTCTTGTATATATGATTGAATCTTCACAAAACTAGTGTCAATGTTAATGGTTCAAGAGGAGAGGTTTATTCAGATCATAAAACTAATTAACCGAGATAATTAATATAGTTAATTAATTGCTATCTCGAAATTTCTCCATTACGCATACCGATTTTTTTCACTGAATGGATTCCTGGTCATGGAATTAGCCGCCCACAAAATTTTGATACAGGTCTTACGATAATTTCAAGAAGTACAGGCTTTTGAAAAATGGCTCATCTAATGTTAAATGAGTTATATAAATATCTGATAATATCTCGGAAACTATTATAGGTTTCTCAAAAATTTTTTGCTCACTAAAAGAACAAAATCTTACTGCATAAAAAAATGAAATAAATTCATAAATAATAAAAAATGATTTTTTTTTCAAAATTTAAACTTTATTGTGATAAAAAAGTGAATTCAAACATCGTAAAAGTTTTACTTGAGAGCAAAAATTTGATACTAAACGTCGAAATATATTTACAAAAAAAACAACATTCGCATAAGCGATTGGTAACGCCCAGACACGCCCACAGTTTGTGGGACTGTATACTATCTCTTCATAAAACACGAGCGTTAACAGCCATTATAACATCGAGGTTGGATGAATATTATTTTTAATTTTCAGATCAAACAACTTAAATATAAAAAGGACTTTTCTTTTTTTCAAAAAATGAAGTTTTTTTAATTAGTTGATATAAAATTTACAGAATTTCTTATTATAAGGAAGAATGATTATATTATCGAATTTTTTAACAAATCATTTATACTTTTCTTTCTTGGTTTTTTTTGTGTCAAGATTTAATTATCAATGAGAAGTTGTGCAAATAGAGCACATTTATGAATTTCTTTAAATATAATTTAAGAATCATCAAATAATTTGAACATTTGGGAGTTCATTCGACAGTTCAAATAAAGGTGATGAACACTCCCTATTTATAAATGAAAGTCAAATTTTTGTGTCTCGCACTTTGTAGAATAGTTTTTTTATCTTACTCTTTCAACATAAAAAAAAGAAATATCTTAAATAATACACTTTAATTTTAATGCTATTTAAAGAAGTAATTTTATCACAGCAATTTTCAATTTCTTTTTATACTTTTCAAAGGTTTAAGAGTGCTGATTTTTAAAGAACGAATGTTTCCTTTGCAAATCTGAGAATTTAAATAGCGATTGTTATTATATTATCATATTTCGAATAACATAATGTTAAGACATATAAAATTATTTCCGAAGTGGCCACCATTATAATTCTCATTCATGCTAGACAATAAATCACTAAATAATTGGGCCCTAAAATAGGCAAATTATGTTGTTACGATATAAATAGGATGTGTGAAATCATTTTTAAGAGAAAGCGATGCGCATTTATAGTCAGAGAACAATTGTTTAGATTTAGGTATCATCGATTAATTTCTTTCACAAAAGACAAAAAGCCCTTACACTGTTTTAAAGTAAGTAGGAAAATATGATATTATACCTTCAGATAGGAAATTTGTTTGGCTACACTTTACTATACTATTTTTATTAAAGTATTTTAAAATAAGGTTAGAGGGGTTTTGTTGGATTTGTCCAGAAGTTGACTAGTGTAACTTTTAGATCTCACGAGGCTTAAATCTGAAACTGGTGATTTTAGTCAAGACTTTCTTTACAAAACAGGCAAAGTATTTTAACTGCAGCCTCTGAATACTAAAGTATGTCGATAGCCTTTTATAAGACGTATTCTTTCCCTCTCTCAATAATAATAAACATGAGGAAGGTGATACAGTGGGGCAGAATAGTAAACTATCTACAGGATGATTAGAAAACAACAAATAAGTTTCCTTGAAGAAATAGAATCCTTATCGTTTAATGGTAATGTATCCAACAACTGTACAAGCCGTAAGGGATAAGTTTATGTCTTATACTACAGCTAATAATATCCAAGCAATCAGAAACTGTCGCCAAACAGCTAGAAGTACGTCATACAGAACGAGAATTTCTTAGAAAATCCCATTTTCCTTTTTAACTCTGAGTATCTGATGGAATGATTCTTCGAAAGAATTATTTTCTCTTTAAAGCAGAAATCACTGGTCAAATCATTAGTGTTCTTTAACGTTTTAAGCAACTAAGCCGTATTTCTTCGAACTTTTTCTTAGAAGACTGTTGGGAAAACACGTTCCAAGAAGTCAAACGTTTACGTGTAAAGAAAATCCGGCTTAGGCATTTCAGAAAATCAGAAATAGGAAAAAAATACTTAGTTTGGTCACTTAGAGTATTTAAAATGTTTCAATGTAATTTATTAACTTAAATCTTTTCACTAGTTTAAAAATTCTTGTGAACTTTCATTTGCTTCTATACCATTACACACATGTAAAATTTTATCCCATTTACTTAACATTTTTTCTTGATTTGATCACCTACACAATGCTTAATAATCTATAAATATTTAAAATAATTTAGTAAAAAAACTTCCTCGAGTTCGCCAGCCTCAACCACCCGACAGATTTCGACATTTTTTTCGTATGAAAGCTTATAACGTCTAGATATGTCATCAATGGTAGCCTGCCCGCCACCACTGTCCATTTTCGAACGAAATCGAAAACACACTTCTCCACTGTACAATGTACATTGTACATTACCTATGAGGAAAAACCTTATAGAAATCCCCCAGCCCCAACCACCTGACCGATTTCGATAACTTTTATTTCGTATTAAAGCTAATGATGTAGAGATATGTCATCAAAGGTCGCCTGCCCCCATCCCCCTTTTTTGAACGAAATAGAAAAAAACTTCTCCACTGTACATTGTCTATGGGTAAAAACCTTCAGACAGTTCGCCAGCCACAACCAGCCGACCGATTTCGACAATTTTTATTTCATATGAAAGATTATGACGTCTAGAGATGTCACCCCTCACCGCCCTCCATTTTCGAAAGCAATCTTATAAACTTGACTCCACCGTACATTCCACATACATTCTCCCTATGGGGAGAAAACCTTCAGACACTTCGCAAGCTACAACTACCAGATAGATTTCAACATTTATTTTATTTTCAAGTTTATGACGTCTAGATATGTCATTAGGGATCGTCTGCCCTCCAGCGCCCATAATTTTCGAGAGATATTGCAAAACAAATGGAATATATTAACGGAAATAAAGAGATTTGTTCCAAAATAGTAGGTTCGGTATTCCTAAGTCTCAAAAACTAGACTGATTTCGCCCATTAATTACGTTACATCTTTCAAATAACTAACGAATCAGAATGTTCTGCCCCATTTTCGTAATTTTGAAATAGTATTTTTTATTTGTATGCAGTTCTGTTGCATTTCATTGCAATTTAATTTAACTTTAATATGAGACGACTTTGTTAAGACATTTCCATAATTTAATTTTACTAGCAGACGATTTTGTTAAGACATCTCCATAATTTAATTTTACTAGCAGACGATTTTGTTAAAACATCTCCAGAATTTAATTTTACTAGCAGACGATTTTGTTAAGACATCTATAAATTTTATGATCTTTTTTTTAGTTAATATTTAATTTAAAATCAATAGAAAACGATTTTCTTTCTATTCTAAATTTATTTTTGTTAAATTGACAACAAGAAAATTAGTTGTTGTTGGAAAATTTTAAGGAAAGCAGCGTTGTTGAATGAGAGAATGAAGTTTTTTTTTTGAAATTAACAATTCGATTTTGAGATGAATTTTTGTCTTCATCAATAACCCCTACAGTTCCATCAAAATGGCGTGTCAAAAATATTGTAAAACACCTATTGTAGGTGATGGAAACTGTTTATTTAGATTGATATCATTCTGTGTTTATGGATCTGAAGACTTTCATACCGAAATTCGTGAGAAAGTTATTCTAAACATTAGAATTAGATGGCATTTATTGAAAGAATTTACAATTTTAAAGGAATCTATTGTATATGAAGAATATGAAATATACTATGGTTTTCTAGCCTGTTCCATTGATATTCATACAGTATTTAAAACTGGAAAAAGTAGTGACTGAGAGCCTCGAAGCAGAGAGGTGGTAGTGGCAGTGTTGAGCCTTGTTATGTATAAAAGGTGTTTTCTACTAGAAAATGTGTGTGCTTAACTTTGCGTATGGGCTGGTACAATTTAAGTACCAGGAATCCATTAAGATTTCCTGTGGGACTAATCTGTAAGAAATCTAATGTCCTTGTTAATTGTTTCACTGCTTTAAGTTTTAATATTACCACACATATGATGACTAGATATAATGATAATGAAAACAGACAATAATAGGCAACTACATTGTCGGTTGAAAGGGGGATAAATCTTGCTTTCCAATGATATGAAAAGAGAGAAAGTATTTTCTTGTTTATCTGAAAAGTATTGTGTTTTATAGTTTTCCTTACAGGCGGTACAGGCCCTGTACCAATAGAATTTTACCTTTACATTCGGGCTGATACAAATGATGTACCAGTAAACGATAAAGATACCACTTCCTCCTTTGAACTAACCTCTCCATGCTATAATCATTTAGCATATTTTCACTCCATGCTATAATCATACACATTTTACTCACCTGACCTATTTTGTCAACCTATGTGTTATGGGCAATTCAATTGCTAATGAGTGAAAACGGGAAAATCCCCATGTGCGGTTCCCTATGGGCGAAGAAATGCAGAACAAGGAATGTGATTCCCTACTAGTGATCCAGGGAACCGCAAACATTATCTTCTAAATTCTTGAAAAGAGACGTGGGACTTTTCTTACTTCTTCTTGAAACTCCTCGCCGTAATAGGTTTTCAGTTTTCCTCTAGCCTATAACCTAGAGATAAAAAGATATTTTGAGTTCTGTTATTAACGAAAAATTACAAACGACCACTTGTCAATCAAACAACAACAAACTTATTTTTCTATGTCTTATTAAAACCAGAAGGATCTAATCGGAATAGAAGGAATTTTTCTTTTCTCTGAAATATTCCATGGTTTAAAAACGCATCCAATGAATAAAATGATAATTGGAATTCAGCAATTGCATCAAGTATCAGTCAAACTGATAAAAAAAATGCTTTCTGAGAAATGCCAGGACCTATCTGAAGCATAATACAAGAACTAATTCGGTTCATTATAAAAACTTTTTAAATCTTAAATTTCAGAAGTTTTTAAATTCAAGCTTGTTTTTCACAGATAATTCGTTTCTTACAAGTGCGCGTCCATTAGACACCAAAAACTATCTTTCTTTAGTCTATCAAACTGAAATGATAAAAAAAAAAACGGGCAAAGAAAACGTTTCCTTCTCTCAGTGAAATCCACCATGATCCAAAAACAAAAACATCAAATGAATAAAATGAGGCAATTGCTTCAAGTATCGGTCGAATTGAGGCAAAAGCGGCTCCCCTAGAAATATCAGGACTAATTTGAAGCATAATACAGGAGCTGAATCGGCTCATTGTACAAACTCCTTGGAACATCCCCTCCTCTTTGAGTTGTCGCACCTCCCATGGGGCTATCATTGCCCGGGATTTAGCTGATTGTGTTTGTTCCTCCCAGGGCTGCCAGCTGATGGATCACCTGATCCCAAGCCGCTTTTTTTATTATTATATATCATCGTTTTCTTTACTTTCCGCACCGCTCCTACATTTCCTTTCCTTAATGCCGAGATCAACAGCTTCTGTATTCAGCTGTCGCTGCTCTGGTTATAAATATCCGCTGCAAAAGATCGATTGATGTTTGAAACCTGAAACAAATACAGGGGAGAAATGGTATACATAGGACAAGATACAGGATTTCAGAGAAATGATCAGCTTCTTTTTAGGGAATTTTCATTTTAAGGCCGGTACAACAAATGGGTTTGAATGTAATTGGAGGAGATAGAACTATATTGGTAGGAGAAAATTGAATTCTTGCACTGTAGAGTCTCTTTTATTGATGAAAAATGCTTGATGCTTTTAGTTCATAACCTTTAGATTGTGAGGTAGTTGAGAAATTTCTCACAAAGGAGATTTGGGCAATGGTACAGGAAAGTGCTTTCCCCTCTATTTAAATTCATTCTAAGATATCTCGTCCTTTTCGATCGCTTTGTCCTTACACATAGAGAGACTTATTACACATAGGGAGACTAGGGACAGGTAAATAAGACTATTTGCTGGGTGATTAAAGTGAAGCCAGATTGGCTGCATGAGGGGATGGAAATGCAAATAACTTATTGATAAAACAGTAGTACTCCATTTATATCTCTATGCATCTACTGATATAGCATTCGTGTCATCCGTAAAGAAAATAATTATATACATCATAAACGTGAATATATGTAAATTTTTATGTTTATAAAAAAAGATGCCAGATTCGATATAATTCCTCCTTTCTTTATCTGTGATCGGCATTCAATAATTATATATTTGTTTTATTAAAGAAATGGAACTGCTGGCACACATATTATCTAAAAGAATTAATTTTATTAATGCTTCTGATTAGAATCAATAATATAATCATTTCTTCTACATTCAATAGCATCTGCTATCAACATCCATTTATTATTTCTTCGATTTATTATTAAAAAGATCTGTAGGAAACTCTAAGACCAAAGAAGTAAAGCCCTAATCTCTCGTGGCAGGCTTTGATTTATTGAACGAGAATTCAATAAATTTCTCAACAGCTTAGTTCATAACAGTTGTATTGCGCAATTTTTAAACTTATTTTTAAACAATTAATTTCATAAAATGAATGTTATAAATTTATTTTATAAAATAATTGTTTTATAACTGATGTAAGTGCTTTAATTCGATACTTATGGTATGTTTCTTGAAACAACTTTCTATAACCGTTTGCTCGGTAGTACTCTTTCTGTACCACTTTATCGTACAACAAGTGGTACTTCGTG
>BGPR01000041.1:652356-667971 GCA_013235015.1 Araneus ventricosus
TTTTTTGCTTTTAGACGCAATATTTCCTTACTGCATCTTTTATACGTATTTTTTTCTACGGCGACGTGTCCCTGGGGAATTCTGAAAAAAGCACAGACAGAAGTCATAAGAAATGATTGGCTCAACAGGATTTCTCGGTAAGAAGCATATGAAGCTGAAAGCTCAGATGACCTTAGTGGTCTCCTCAGAGCTCTATGATTGGCTTAGTTGCCATAGAAATCGCTCCTTCTAAGTTCTGAGCAGTCGGACGTTTTGGAATGCACACACATCTGAGAGAACAACAGAACTAGGCAAAGAATAATCCTTCTTTTTCCAAGGAAAAAGGAATGAAAAAAGCCGGCGTAGAAGGGGAAACGAAAATCGCGAAGAAAGTGCTTGCCAACACACACACAAGACAAAGAGTAATGTAATGGTCGTCTTTTCTACGCTATATTTCCTTAAGAAATTTCTTATTGCTTCTGAAAGGAGTTTCTCAAAGCTTCTATTATAGTTCTACAAACTGGTCCTACTATTCTCCAAAAGAATTCATTCTATTTTTAAAGGTTTGAAGTTTTTGCCATAATAAATAAGTGTGGAGAGGATTCTTTTAGTATCTGAATTTGTAAGCTTTTCTAGGTGCATTCTCGCATGGCGTACATTTAGTGATTCAAAATGGATCACATTTTTAACGGTTTTTATGGTAAATATAGCATATGCTGTGAAAGTAACAGCAAGTGTGGATATATAAATGCATAAAAGTGAAGGCTGGTATTTTTTTAAACAAAAAATCACATTGCAAATGCGTTTTATTACTTATAAATTGTTTTGAATTGAAGCTTCTTTATATATTCTAAATACTAAATTTTTGTCAATCTCTCAAACAGTAATAAAATAAATAAATACAAATAAAGTCAACAGAATGATACTAGCAAATATAACACGTTAGAACACATTATGTAAGTCATTTTACTAATAACTATCAATTAATTGTATTCACGTTTTAAATTAAAGTGTCGTAAAGTGTAGCATTTTATGTTTCGCAGTTTTTAACATAAATTCATGTAAAACATGCAATTTTATTTATATATTTTATCATATCCAAATCTGGTATAAATGGAGAATATTGATATTCAACACATGTGGAATAATACCTACTATATTCAAATCATGGAAACGCATATCATATCTGAATTCTGTAATATCCTACACCGATGCAACACGCCGATTGCTGATTGGATAATTGAAGTCCGCTAATAGATGCCAGTTGATCAATTCTATGATATAGACTCATCGCTGATTAAGGCTCCTTTAATGGGTTGCTGAACGTAAATTTTCTTAAAATTCTGGTTGAAGCTTTAATGTTAACAGAGAATCATCCATGCATATTATTGAAAATCCGACACATTTTTTGGTTTGTAAATTCCTAACAAAATAATTAAAATTGCAAAATTGCAACAGAGAAATATTAACCAGTGCAATTTATTCTGTAACTGATTTTCTTTAACATAGCTTAAGAATGATGACACTTTACATTAAGGGGCTGAAAATACTGAATTATTCTCAATAGTGTCGTTTTTTAAACCATTTTTAGAGTCTGTAAACGTTTCGGGATATGAATCAATTGCTGGAGCATGACTAATTTTGATTTTGCAGGTATTTATTGGCATTCAATGCACTGAAGATAATCACTTATAAGGGAAAAATTAGTTTCGGGTCTTTTTGATTTTTTTTTCATCACCATGAAGATTTGTGTTTCATTCGTATATCAATGGAAAAGATTTTCATTCATATTAGATATTTAAGGGATCTCAGCATGGAAGGATTTTAAGGAGTTTTAGATCTGTAGAGATGAGCAGCTCAATTTCAAATCTGACAATTTTTTTCTTGCCTGAAAATAGAATTATTGCACTGAACTCACCGAGTCATTTAAAATTCTAATTTGGCACTTTTTTAACATAAAGAATCATAGTTATTCGTTAATTTAAATAAATAATCATAGAGATCTACCATTATTCGATGTTAACTAGACAAAACAAGACTCTTATATATTTCAACAGTAAAATGGGCTGGATCTTCAAACTTCATTTCCACTGACTTCTTAATGAGTCTTAATTAAAATTCTTCCTGAAGATATTACTTACCGCAAATTTCTGAAATTTTAAATTTTTCCCAACGAAACTTTTTATTACAATTCCGATATTATAATAATTGTTTCTTAGCGATTTAAAGTTCAGTGAGGCCATGACTGACCTTTTATGACCGCATTTACCAGCGGTTATAAATCAAAGTTTGTGTTGCTTTAAGTAAAGATATTAATAAAAATTCAGAAAATCATGCAGAGCTTTAACTAAATTGCTTTCAAAGTTTTAAATATATAAATTAATCTTCAAGAAATCTTCCATACAAGTCTTAATAAGAATAATAAAGAATGTTGCTCCTTTGGGTACGTCTACTAATAATAAAGGAATCAATTCCTTTTTTTATAGTTTTGTGTGCTCTCCTTCTTTTTACAGTGCAAAAGAAAAGATATTACAGTGATTAACTACCCTTTTAGATAATAACTAGGGTGGGTTATAATTTTATTCTTTCTTGGAAATCTGAAAGCATTACATGTATAAGAAATATTTTATTATGCGAGTAATATTTAATTTGAAGCTTTTTTATCCCCGAAAATTAATGTGAAAGACTTCAACTGATGCAGAAATGCAGAATATATTATTAATAGCCTTATTCAACCAGGATTTAGGAACATCCTATATAGTGATAAATGCATCTTTAAAATTGACATTCCATAAATTATTCTACATGTTATTAAGTATGCATTAGAATTAAAATGAATGGTATTTTCAACCTTGCTACAATACTTCTGAAAACTTACCAAATCTATTTATAAGAGTAATTATTTTTTCTATTTCAATTTCAAAGGTTATGGTTCATGTTTCTCATTTTATGGGCTTGATTGACATTTGATTTATGACAAATATTTAGCTCGATGCTGTGCAGCTGACAATTTAATACTTTAAAAAATCATATATATTAGTTTCAAAGACTGAAATTTCCCTATAATCATATATTCTTCCAACTAATAATTCTTTAATTTTTTTGTATTTCCTTAGACCTAAGATTTAAACTTTTCCTTATGGATTGTACTTGTTTGTTAAAGCGGCCACCGAGCTTACTTGGCGACCTTCGGATTTCGCCAAGCTCGAAAGTTCAGTGTTCTACAAATCTGATAATTCCCGAACGGGTTTAGGATTTCCGTACTTCTGTACACTTCTGTTGACTTTTTGACGAAGGAACATTGTGAGGTGAGAGCTCATTTTGGAATTTTAAAAGACTTAGATTCCTAACATTCAACGAATAAGCGTAGCTACTAGGATCCCGCTTTCCTGAAAGCAAAGCCGCTGATGTTTTTTTAAGCTAAAAAATTTGCCCAGTACCCAATTCAGATGCCCCAGGCATCGCATGCAAAATTTTTCCTTTTAAGATGCCACAGGCATCGCGAGCGCAAGAGACCAATAAAAAGTTCACTGCGCACACAAAACAAATGTTCTCTCATCGCCAAACCGTTTTCCATCTTGGAGATATATCTCCGTTGCTTGGCGATTAAATCTCGGTGGCCGCTATAACGTGCAAGTGCCTAGAATTTTTACATTTTCACTTTATTTATATGCGTTATGTACAGAATAAAGTTATTAATTAAGTATTAATTATATGCTTTATTAGCGCATGATGTAGATAAGCAAAATTTACTATTATATTATATAATTATAATATAAAAATATAATTATTATATATTATATTACTGTTATATCACTGTATTAGAGCTATAATGTATATTTTTATGCACAGCTTATGCTGGATTGCTGGCTCATATGCTGTGTTACAGGACCATTAGGTGTTCACTCTCCTCTCTGTCCTAATATTTTGGGTCTTTAATCATTATGTACAGAGTATAACTCTCTTAGCTAAATTATACCAAAATATGCGTGACTCATAGATTTATTGCTAATGCCGGAATACAACTACAGGTAAAACACTAAAGAGGCCACAAACTTTATATAATAATTATTTGAAAGGAAAAAAATATTGGTTTTAATTTTTTTGTAATATAGAGGTTTAACGATTCCTTTCCTGAATCACAACTATATTAAAGACATTTGACATTCTTTTAAAACAAATAATTAGCTTCTGCAATACTTTTCACTGTCAAAAGCTGTCCATTTACATTGGCTGCTTTTTGATAAGCCTATTTTTAAAGATTATAAATCTGCATTCTGTTTCGAAGCAAATTTTCTCAAACTTTGTATGTTTTTTTTTGTTGTATACCAAAAGCATAAATTACTTTTCTGAGAAAAAAATGTCCTTTTTCCTTTGAAAGTTTCGAATGAATGCAGGTTTTTGTTGCAATCGTTTAATAAATACACTGGCGTATGTTTTTCAACGCGTTATATGCCTTTCTTAAAGAATTGTTATGTATATTTATTTTTCAATTTTAAGAACTTTGTTGTATCTGATAGTATTAACCAGTCTGTATCAAAATTATATTTGCCCAAGATATTTTTTCACAACAAAACAATGTAGTTCCCTTGGCAACAGTATCGGAATTCCTATTTCAGTAAAGTAAATATTTACATCAATTTCAAAGGGCAGAATGGCTTCATGTTTCTATAGAAAAACCTGTTTATTTTATTTCCTTGTTAGCTGTTCTCACTTGAACTCCAAAAGAATTTCTGTTCTTTCATTGCCTAGAGCATCATGTGAATAGTTACATCTCGAGCATCATGATGGTGATATGAAAAGATTGAATACCATCCTAAGAAATGAAGTTTTTAGAAAATGCATGCATCCTAAGGTTATGTTAGAAGCGAACGAGAAATTTTAAGCATAAAATCAAAAATACCTTATTAAACAAACCTATAATGAAATCCTGCAGATTATCTGGCTGTAAAATTTGTGTTCTGTGATATTGCAATATTGAGAACCGAAAATTACCATGTTAAAATACAATCTTATATTGGACATCATCAGAAACATGCTTCCTAATTTTTAGCTGCTCATTGCAGGATTCAAATAAAAAATAGTTTATAACTTAAAAACTTATGATTATACTAAATTTGCATACGAAGTTCCTTAAATGGACAGCTAAAATTAAACTTACTATTTTAAAACTGTAAAAAAATTAAACTTACACTGTTCATGCTAATTTTGTTACACAGCTTTCCTTTTGTGGTGGATTTAATCAAGCTTTATACAAAAAATTTTGGCACAATAAATACTAACGATTCAATTAATCCTTAGCCTTATACTACATCATAAAATAGTTATTAATCTTTTATTTGTATTTTAAATTCACACACTTGTTGCTTGCAATTACTTTATTTTACATTATTGTTGCTTTATGAAACTATTAGAGCTATTCATCTTGAAATACTTACCTTAAAAAATTACACTGTTCATAAATGTTTTGCTAGAATTACACCTAACACTGCCTTTTCTTATGCTTTTCGTATATTTCTTTACTATTGAAATATCTCAAATATCATTTTGCTAGTCGTTGACTAAAGGTAAAGAATCTTCCAGATCGTTGTATCTTACTCTATACCTTTCAAGACATTTATTACTAAAATCCCTCACAAAATCCGTCATGGAACTGAAACATGATAAGTTGCTTTTTCTCCTTACTTTTTTCCCGACCGTCTATTTTTGTTTAATCTAAACGTTCCATAATGAAACTGCTTCAAAATAACCAGGTATATGCTTTTGTTTTCGTCCTGAAATTCAATAACATGGTATTATTCCAGATATTCAGTTTTAACGATTTAGAGAGAAATAAAAAACAAAACGACAAATAATATATTTTCAGTTCAGCAGATACTTTAAATACAGTCATGGAAAAAATTCTCTTGAATACATATATTTCGTATTCATATATTTGCTTTGGATTCATGTAAGTAACTATTGTAATTTATTTATCCCTTGCTGCAGGTTATACTTCTTAATTATAGATTGTGCAGGCATATTTAATGTATATACTGCATCTTGGCTCCACATAAACTGTCATCTGAGTCAATAAAAAGACTTAATAAATTTTAATTAAAGAGCAACTTAACATCTTCTGATGGAGTCAACCAAAATTAAATGGTAAAAAATCGCTCGATTTACTGTTTATTGCCTTTCTCAAATATATATAACATTAGTACGTAGCTATCAAACTTTTAAATCTAAATGAAATGTTTCTAAGGACTATTTTTGAAGAAAAGAGTGAACTCTGACCTATAATAATTTGAGACTGTTTCATCATTTGGTATTTTTCTCTCAAACCACAAACCATTCATTTTGATATCTTAAAAATTCGGAAAATTTTAGGCAGAATACCGCTGTCAAATAACAATAAGGTTCCTATAACCATACAATGAAGGACGAATTCTTCACGAAAACACTTACGATAGCGTTGCTAAATGATGTCATACGAAATCCGATCCCATGCCAGTGAGGGCATCTGCAATTTGGAAACGATCCCTCTCTCCATTTCACTATCAGATAAAGGATGAAATGAAGAGACAGAGTTGAGCGATGTCAGAGGTTTGAGACGAGATAATCATATTCCTCCAGGATTAGTTTCCCAAACCGCCTCTCTCAATCTGAGTCTTTGGCATGATGGAAGAGGGGTTCAACCCCATGACGATGACACACTCAGCCCCTTGTTTTATCTGCAAGACAGACGTACAGATTTTTAGATCTTAATTAACTCGAGTCCCTTGCCAAATTTCAGCATTTCCTTGCTTAAGTGACGAAAAACCTACATCACTCAGATCTACAAAAAGGCTGTTACTTATTTTATTGCTTTAGCAGAAGTCTGTTTTATTGTGGAAAAATATATTAAAAATGATAATATAGCATTTATCATTAATGATAATATAGCAAAAATATCTGAATTTATTTATTGTGTTCTGATTTTTATTGTAACTAAATGGCGGTAAAGGCCATATCTCTCAGATCTACCAAAACGCTGAGGATACATATTTTATTGCTGCGCTATTTATTGCTTCATTCGAAGTGCAATGCATTGTAATAAAATATATTTCTAAATTTATCTATGCCCTCTAAGGATTGCGTTAACGTAATTCTAATTTACGTTAGTTACGTCTTAAGTTAACTTAGAAATGGAAAATGTATATGTCTTATCACTGTGATACTTAATGCCATAATAAAAGATTGCGGTACTGTCGCACAACATATGTATCAATGAGGATTCTGTTATTTTTTGCATAGAAATTAATTTTGAATAATGATACCCAAATATATCTTGGAAAACATAAAATTTATGCAGTAAAATAATCATAAGAATGTTATTAAATTATCTATTATAAATCGAAATTAAAAGTTTTCCACTTTTATCATTTTAATATTAGTCATAGTGCTAGGTAAAAAAAGATAATGGAGTAAATACTTAAAATGATTGTGTAGAGATTTAACAGTAGTAATTAGTTTAGTAAGCAATGCTCAATATGCACTTTTTGTATCAACAAATATATGAATTTCGTTCACCTTTAATTTAGTTTAAGTGTAGAGAAAATATAATTTCGTTTCGGTATGAATGATATGTATCAATAACATTCCTCATCTTGAATGAATGATTTCCTTTAAAATGCAGGCAAAAGTATCTAAATTTCAAAAACAGAGCTAAATTGAAACTATTATATCAAGTCAAAATAAAGACTATGGAAAAAGCAGAAAGTAAATTCCATATATATAAAACAATGTAAGAAAGTTATTTGCTTATAAAATAATCATTGACAGACTCAGCTAAGCATAATGTGATAAGTCAGTCAGATAATTTAGGAAATTGTATCAATAAATCAGAAAAGCAATTTTCAATTTTCTATTTTAAATAGAGGTTTGTGTCATTGGTTTCTATATCACGATGCACTAGGAAAAATATAGATTTTTCTTTTAAAAACGTCTATGTTTTCGTTTTCTAGTTCCGCATCTATCTAATGTTTTCTGAATCATGAAGCTTTGCTCTAAAATAAATTAATGTGATAACAAAACGGGGAATTTTTGTGCCTTGAAATTATCATACCTCAAACTGACAAAAACTTTTACTGGCCAATACACTAATTCTAGGTCCTCTAATGTATAAAATGGCACTGTCTGCTTATTTCTTCTTGCAGATATATCGAATATTTTCTGCTTCACGAAGCTTTTCTCTATAATAAATTAATATAGTAGCAAAGCAGTTAGTTTTTGTTCATTGAAAAGATCACACCTCAAACTGACAGAAACTTTTACTGGCTAATGCATTAATCCTGGCAACTCTACTTTAAATAACGGCACTGTCTGCTTATTTCTGGTTCCAGATCTATCGAATATTTTCTGCTTCACGAAGCTTTGCTCTATAATAAATTAATATAGTAACAAAGCAGTTTGTTTTTGCTCCTTGAAAACATCACACCTCAAACTGACAGAAACTTTTACTGGCCAATGCGCTAATTCTAGCTACTCTACTTTAAAAAACGGCACTGTCTGCTTATTTCTGGTTCCAGATCTATCGAATGTTTTCTGCTTCACGAAGCTTTGTTCTTTCCCGAGTGTTAAGGTAGTTCTGCACCCAATTTCTCGACTACTTTATCAACCACGATGCTCTTTCTGTCCTTGTCAAAAGTCCCTTCTTCACTCATTCACCCTATCAAAGGATCAATGTCAGACTCAGCTACGTATAATGTGATAAGAGTCAGCCGGATTCAACAAGCGCATAAAACTGCAATGGTAGCTGTAACGAATTCTAGAGATAGTGACCTTGGAGGAAACTTCTATCGTTTCGAAAATGGTTGAGATAAAATGTGTCGGAAAGGATATAAGATGAGGCTGAATCCACTGAATTGTTGAAAGCGATAAGGCTTAGGAGAGAGAAATGGAAAGGGAATGTTTCTTTATATGAAATAAGTTCTTTTACGTTCAAAAAGGCAAGGCAACGATTATTTTGCTAATTTTAAAGTCAAGCTGTAAATGTCGCGTAAAATGCAATCGCTTTATTTTAAAGTATTAGCTCGTATATAAAGAAATGGCAGTATTAACCCCTAAACTGTTTTGTTTTCTCCAGTATCTAATTAGATTACACCTTCTGTTTTGGGAGAGTGCTGTCATATTAATCCATCTAATTGTCAATTAAACACTTGAAATGTTAATAGATTACTCGTCTTTTTTTTATCGAATTATGACGTCTACGAATGATTTAATTTCAGATTATGTTTAAAAATTCCATAAATTCGATGCACGAATGTAGATCGGGTAAAACTGTTAAGGGGTTAAATTGTATAATCTCATATAAGAATGCATTTCATTTCATTTGTTAATTGAGTCATTTAATCAGCCATCAAAGAAACAAGTAGAATAATAAAGAATGATATTTAATCAAAACCAAAAAATTTAAATGTATTGAACTCGATTACACCACGATTTCCTTACAAGAAGGAGCATAAAACGATTGTTTTGTATAAAACTATGCAAAATGAATGACAATCCTTCTGCAATAGGGCATCCTAATATCTCGCCTACAGCACTGCTTCGATACAGCACAGAGCAAACTACCCTTGATAACAAAAAGTTTGAATATATTAAGGTATAGTTTTCATTTTTTTGATTCATAGTTTTTTATATTTCTTATTCCTAGATATATACACGAAAAAATTGCATACATTTTTATGCATATTCTTTTGTTTTCACAATTGTATGGATTTTCTCTTTGTTCTTTTTCCTTTGACTAAGGATTGCTTTTTAATTTGATTACGATATTATTGGGGAATAAAGGGCTTTTGTATAAGGTTAAATTGTTGACCATTAACGTAGAAATGGCACTATATCGTGAGATATTTCTCTTCCTGATGAGCAATATTCTGTGGAAGTCCTTCCGTGGGGGGTTTTTTTGTTCATTTTTTGCCCACCATTTTCTTTTTCGTTTTTCTGTTCATGGTCCTTTGTTATATATATGTATATCAATTTTCTTTAAGTGTCCCAGCGATTAATTATTTCCATCTGGTTGAATTGATTCTAAGCCACCTTATTAGAAAAATATAACATAATTAAAAATAATTCAATATGACATTTAACTCTCACTCGCATATTGAAATCTTCTGGAACACTTTCGGTTAATAAAATTCGAATAAAATGATAAGACTGATTAATATCTTAACCACCATATCTTATCATATATTCAATTTAGGACAAATATTCATTACAATGGCATTTGTAGTCTAGACTTAGTTTCAAAAACAGAAATACGCATATCATCTGCAGCTTTTTTTCACACGAAGCTCTTCCAATACCTCATAATTTTCATTGTTTATTTTTATTTTGACCTAAAAAGGGATAAACAACACGTTCCTTCCTTAGTTCCTTCTTTTGATAAAGTTTCAACGAGCACGCACACATGACACGAAGCAACTGTACTAGAAAATTTGGCTTTTGTTAGTTAATGAGATTCTGCTCCAAGACGACAGTGCTCCTTATTCCAACGCTTACAAGCGACTATAAACCTGTGCATCGTAAAATGCATATAGCTGTAAAATTCATATTCTAACGAAATATAGACTTTTATTTGTTATTATTTTAACTATGTAGAAGGTCCCGAAACAAGTCTGCACTTCAGACAGGAAGCAAATGTAATATAAAATTTGGTTCTGGTCAGGTAATGAGATTCTTCTTTGAGCCGATAATGTTTCCTTTATTCAATGCGCGTAAATGATTCTGAAACCTGTACGTCACAAAATTTATATAGTTTTAAATCATAGTTGCTTTTATGGCTTCATTCTTATAACTATATGTACAATATAATCCCTATCTTTATAAAAGAAATTATATAATAACTAAATATATATTTATATAGTAATAAAATACATCATAAAATGCATATGCCATTCAAATGTACATATTTTTATAATGCTCCTAATAATACAATGTATATCACATTTGCATATTTTTATAAAATTTTGATGATAATGGTATATATATGTTTATATAGTTTCAGTCTTCTAATTATAGATATTATGGAAAGCACCTTCATATGAACTTAACGTGCTCACGAGACATAGTTCTTTACATACCCTCCTTATTATAACTGCACACATCACAAAATGCATATTAATTACTAAAATTCACTTCCCAATAACATATGCATATTAATTACTAAAATTCACTTCCCAATAACATATGCATATTAATTACTAAAATTCACTTCCCAATAACATATGCATATTTACATCATCTCCCTGTTATAACTATACTCAACATCAAATGCATATTGCTCTGAAATTCAGAAGCTAATGAAATATGTATATTTCTATAATATTTGCATATGTATATTTGAGTATTTAAAGAATTTTTATAGTCTTTCTGTTATAGCAGAAAAAGTCATAAGCCCTTTTTAATTTAATATCTTCAAGAACAACAAAGACAGCGAGCGGAAGAGAAAAATATGTGTATTGCAATCCTTGACTTCCTTTCTTTTTTGATGGGACACAGCAAGCGATAAGATGGAATTGGAATTGCGTTCGCTGACTCGAGTAGGTAGCCTTTGAGCAAGTATGAAAAGTCGTTTTGTTTCCAATGAAAGATTCCGCCTGTGAGTGACATTCTTATATACAGAAAACCTATCTTCATCAAACGCAGGGATGTGTAACAGTAACAGTTTCTGCGTAACACAAAGTATTTATGAACGGAACTATCTTCTTCTGTTTTCAAGGATTCTGTCGTTGCTTTTTAAGATTTTTCCCCTCAGTTATCACTTACAGACAACATCTGCGGCAGAATATCATTTCAGTCGCATGATTTTGAAATAAATCACCGTTATAATTCTAAGTATCTTTACTTCGCTGCTTACAGCAACAAGTATTTACTTTTTCGCGTTCAGTAAGCTGCAATTATTAACTTTGGTATCTTAAATTATCTCAGAAATTACGTTTTAATATTAATTGAGGCATAAATAAATGCAGTGAACTGCTCCTAGATTGAAAATTTTTATTATTGGTCATAAAGTTAAACATTGTTATGTTTATTTTGAACAGAAATGCGCACGCTGTGGTGCTCCGATAGCAAAGCATTACATTCAGATCAGTGGGTAAGTCCACAGTATCCTAGTCGTATGGTGTCGGCCTCATAACCGGAGGGTTCCACGCTCAAAACCTGATTCCACTGAAGATCCGTCGTGTATTGGGCCTGTTGAACGCTAAATCACACTTAGGGGGTCAAACGTCCTCGCGCTGGTGTGGTGTGGAAGATTGGTGAGGGGGTAGTAGTTCAGGTATCGTCCTCGTCATCTGATCGAGGTTCAGAATTACGAGGTCCGTCACAAAATAGCCCTCGTGTTGCTTCAAAACGGGGTTTCATTATAACTAATCTAAGCTCAGATCAGTAGGTTGTGTATTGTATTTTCAACTCACCCGAATATCCACCATGTATACACAAGCTTTCAAGTTGATTTCAAGTAGTAGAAGTCTAGAGTGTGAAGTCCTGGCTCAGGCGTTGTCCTTGTCATTTTACCACGATTCAAAATTGTGCCATTCATCTATTGCACAGCATTTTAGTAAGGAATTTTAAGTAAGGCTTATTTTCAGAAAACAAGGAAAGAAAATTTATCAATTATAGTTTTCAACTTCCAAAAATTGAATGAAAATAATATATTATGTCTATTCAGGTTCTTTCTACGACAGGTTGGTTTAAATTGTTTTCACTTAAAATAATCGTAGCTACTAAGCAACGAGTAGTTTAATAAAATCATGTAACAGAAACCAAGGAACTTAAGCTGATCTGTTACAATCCAAATTTCAATAAAATAATTTAAATTAGTAGCATTAAATTCTAACCAAGTTCTTTCATTTACATATATGTTAAATTTCTTTTAAAACATATGTTGCTACAAGACTTTCAAGGGAATCCTCCAAATGAAACTAATGACCTAATCTTATTTATTGGTGATAAAATTTCATTAAAATTAATAAATATAACATGGAATTATACTCCATTAATTTTACTCAATGGCTAGGGGAATTTCGGTAAAAGTGTATTACAGAAAAGAAGATTAAATTAATCTAGTACTATTTAAATTTCAATAAACAGCCTGAAAATTGCATGGGATTTTGCTTGAATTGCTTTAAAAAATTAAATACTAGCTATGAGAAAATTAGAAAAAAACACATTACTGAAACCAAGGAGTACAAGTCACCTATTACAATCTTAATTTCAACAAAGAGAATGAAATTATCATGAAATGTCTATCCAGTTACTTTCTCTGAATGCTAGGTAAAAATTCAATTTGCGGCTAGAATTTTTAAGAAGGCGTTCTGTGGAAACCAAGGAGCTTATGTTAATTCATTACTGCATTAATTTTGAATAGTAACTGAAAGAAAATGGCATAAAATGTCTATCCGTGTCCTTTTACTGCCATATAAGCCTGTATTTCTCCCATTCGACTGTCATGAGAATTTTAAGAAAGGCGTATTATGCAAGTAAAGAAGCTTTAGTTAATCTTTCGGGGTCTAAATTTCAATTAAGCTGAAACTAACACAAACTGTCTATCCTGACTCTTTTACTGACAGATAAAACAAAATAAAAATGAGACCACAAGATGCGCAACAATGATAAGGGCAAAAGTGAGAGAGATTGTTTTCCCCGAATGGCTATTCAAATTTAGGGAATGCATATTATAAAAACCAAGGAGCTTATGTTAATATGTTTCAGTCTAAAATCCAATAAAATGAAAGAAGCTAACACGAAATACCTATCCTGGCTCTATCACTGACAGGCAGGTTAAAATAAAAAAGGAGGCCACAACGTACGTAGGAGTGATAGGCGCAGAAGTGAGAGGGACCTTGCAATCCCTCATTAGGTTACTAAGTCCCTAAAGATCTTTTTGAACAAGAGAGGGGAACATTCCAGAGTAGAAGTTGGCTGCTCATCCCTTTTTACTTACCTTTTCATTATTTTTTCCAATGACATCCACAAATGGCAATACTAAAAAAAAATAAAGTAAAAGTCACTCAAATAGAAAAAAAAATCTTTTGTTTTCTTTGAACGTTGCGAGTTATTGCGAAGGACGTAAAAGTCTTCCACAGGAACAAATCTTTTTCTAATGATGGATTTTCTACCTCCGACTCCACCTCTAGTACTTACAGTTCGTGTGCGTGCGTGCGTGTGTGTGTGTGTCAATACGGAAGAAATACCGATGAAATAAAAAAAGACATTAAATGACTGCACTGTTTATAAAAGAAAAACAAAAACCTGCGGAGAGACGGTGGCTTAGTTAGCCGAGTTGTCGGTTTGCTTTTGGTTTTATCCTTCAGAAATATCCTCTTTTAAAAAGCAGAAGAAAAATATTTTTATTTCTTACAAATGACTCTGAAGAATTCATTGTTTTTGGCGTTTGTCAAATTCCATTGGCAAATATTGTACCAAAATTTATGATCTCTTTTCATATTTTTATATATGCTAAAACCAGAATGTTAGTAACTTTCAAATGTATAATTTTAATAACTGATACTGTTTTTCAGAAAATTTTCTCCTACAAAAATTAAATCTTGCACAACTCATCTCATACCACGATAACTCAAGCAATTGTTAATCAGTGGATATTTCCGGAATGCCAAACTTCTTTAAATGTCAAATTTTTATTGCTTGGTCTAAATAATATACGCGGTCTTAATAATAGGTGAAAATACATCGATAATCATAACCATTTTTGGCATGCATAATTAATTTCAAGTTGCTGTAGATCAGGGCATTTAAAACTTATACTCTCGCTAAACCTTTTCCACGAAAAAAATTCCGCGACCCCATTTTCGTATGAAAATTTTTATAATAACCCCTAAACCTTAAAATAATTCAAAAAATGAAAATTAAGGCTAAATTTTAAAAATTAGATTTAACGTTATTAACATTTCGACACCTTTTAATGAAATGCTTCATTACGGGTGATTTCAATAACCATTTATGTTTACAAATATTGAAGTTCCTGAAAGAAGGCAACGTTTCTCGACTCTTTCAAAGTGTTCTATGTGATTCCACTTTGGTTCTGTATCATAGTTTAAGAAACCTTGATGTAAAAGATTCATATTTCCAAAAATGTAAAATGTAGATGCCCATCTTGGTGTTTGGATACACAGTTGAAGAAACCCTGATATAGATGACTCATGCGACCAAAAATTTAATTAATGATAAAAATCTAATTAATAATGAAGTGTAATTAACAATTTTTTTATATTTAAAAGGAAGGCATTCAGATTTCTTTTATTAAAGACTTAAAACCATTTATTAACAGTTCGTAGACTGCACATGGGAATGCAGTTTTGTTGATGCTGATGCTTTATTTCAACAATAGATAGAAAACGCATTTTTATTAGATTTAGTTCTTCTTAAATTTTGCCCATTTATGACCCGTTATATAAATTTAAGTATCGTAGCAATTTTGGAGAACATTTCGCTTTTAAATTCCTTCGCATAAAATGACGTGTCTGACTAGTGCATCGAATTACAAAATTTTTTATATTTGAATATATAATTAAATCAAATCTATTTATAATTAAATTTGAATCTGTAATTAAATCAAATCTATTTATAATTAAATCTGAATCTATAATTAAA
>BGPR01000041.1:667981-702161 GCA_013235015.1 Araneus ventricosus
ATTAAATCTGAATCTATAATTAAATCAAATCTATTTATAATTAAATCAAATCTATTTATAATTAAATCTGAATCTATAATTAAATCAAATCTATTTATGATTAAATCTGAATCTATAATTAAATCAAAGTAGCAATTAATTTTTAAGAAACAAATATCTTATTCACTTTTAAATATCTCATATGTCCTTTACGATCTTAAAATAATTTGGTTAAATAACTGCTTATGTCAAGAGCTTAAAATTCCGACAATATTATTGTTAAAAATATCCGTTAAATAATATTAAATTAAAAACTGAACTAAACAGAAACTTTACGATAACTTCTGTTAACTTAAAAGTATATTTATTGCATCTTTTCTTGAAAACGGAAGAATTATTGCAATTTTTTATAAATCTTTCTAATTATTACTCCATTTAACTCAGACAAATTAAATCATTCTGCCGACTATACTCGAATAAATCAGAGAAAAGATTAGTATTAATTTAAAAATTGCACTCTTTCCTGTTTAAATAAGTTTCATATTAAATCAACAAGCAGCGACTGAAAGGAAGTTTACATGTAATAATAAAAGAGCGCACTTTAAGTAATAAAATATTTGAAATTTTGCAGACGACATTTGTAAGTACGTAATATATATTAAGTTTATAAGATAAATTATGAAAAGAGAAAAATCTTGACATCAAAAAGCTTACAAATGTCTTAATTTATCTTAAATCAGTTAATGTCCTGTTTCGAAACTACAAGATTGTTATTTTGGAAGGGACTTTGTAATTTTGAACCATGGTCAGATAACGAGGAGCCGGCATTCCCCTGTTTTAGCCTCCCACATCACACTACCTGTTTGACCCTTGATGGATTTACCCTTCATCGGGCTCTACATCCCTCGCCCACCAACTCAACATATGGGTTTAAAGCGATATATGATCGGCGGTTTGTGCATCAGGTCTGTATATATGGTAGATCTTCCATAGAATCGGGTCTCAAACTAGCGACCCTCCGGTCTTGAAGTCGAGACTTTGCCACCGCGGCCCTCAGATTTCTTACAAATCGTTGTATACTATAACGATGTCTGCACGAAAAGGTCAGCAACGTCTTTAGTCTTTTTATTTCAAAATAATCTATGTCTAATTATGAACAAGCATGCTAGTTTAAAAAATTAGAAAATCCAGGGGAAAATGTGTTTGGAGGTCGATAAATAAAATTATTATTGACAATTCAAATAAATAATATGAGAGCAAATTAAATAGCAGCGAAATAGAGGAGTAATGGGCAGACTATGGCCCAAGGAACAAGTTCGAAGTGCTAAGAGGATACATCCGGCTTGCCGCAGATTTTAAAATAATAATGTAATAATTTAAAATAGTGGTACAACCTGGTTCCAACCAGATTATAAGGAATTTTAGAAATGCATTCACAACTTCATTCATAACATTAATGTTAAAGAATTATTAAAATAATTTTTTTGAGTCCTTATTCAGTTTTATAATAAATCATACTGTCCCATCAAAAAAATTTTTTTGACCAGCTCCTAAAATGTTTATACATCCCTGGTATAAATTATGAGCTAAGTTAATCTCAAATTATTATTGATTTTCAGAAAATGTCAATCATGCAACTTAGAGAAAACTTTCCTGTTTTCTGTTACAAAATGACATAAAAAAAGCAAAGATGTTAATCATGCAAATCCACTCACAAGACAAATAATGAAGTTTGGAACTCATATATAAATACCAAACATACGTTAATGAATTCTGACTTTTAAATAGCACTTTTCAATATTTAATACTTTTACCCACCTACAATCACAAGAACTTGACTTTGATTTTGCTCATCCTTTCTTTGAAAATATATTTTTAAATTATTGAGTTTTAAATCTTCATTTTCTTAAATCTTTCTGCTGCACCTTTGCATTATTAATAAACATCCTAACAGCATTAATTAGTCTGTTGCAATCTTTCCTTTCACCGAAAAACCAGAGATGTTCGAGAAAATGTCAGTGAAATGCAAGGTTCAAAAATTAAATTGTCTTCATTTGAAACAACTTTATTTTACATTTTCGAATCATTCTTCATTGCAGGAAACAGATATCTTCTTTCCTGGTTTCAATCTTTTTCTTTTCCCTCTTTATTATTTTTTTACGAATTTCCTTTCTCAATTTCACTACTTCTTTTCTGATGTGTCAGTCTCTTAGTCAGTCTTTTTCCTTTTTTTCTTTCAGGACTTTTTTTAAACTTCACGTGGTTTTAGATTTGATGAGGAATTCTTCAGGCAAAATGATGCTCGCATTCGAACAAGTTAATGGAACTTGAATCACATTAAAAATGAATGACTTTTTCAGAATTATTTCTCAGTTGGAATGTCTGGAATATTTTCATTAACTGGCTTAACTAAACTGAAAGTTTTTTCTCTAAGTTAAAAGTTCGGATTACTTTTTGATAAATTTTTGTTTTCAGCATTACTGATGTATTTAAATGGTTTTAAAACACGTAAATTTAAAATAAGAGATATTTACGAGTAGTTTCAATAAGCAACGTTTTTTCTAATTTTCAGTATGTTCATTCAAACATATTTGCATTTTTAAAGGATATTCATCTTAACTATAAGATTAAAATTTCGATTATTGTAATTCAGTTTTAAAGTTGGTCCATCTACTTTTTATCGTGAGATTGGTTGATTGCGAATCTGACGCATTATGGCCAAACCTGGCCCTTATGCCAATAAAACATACCAAGGGAAAAAAATTCTTCAATTTTTTCAGTGGTTTTGACTAATTTATGCTTTTAAAGACATTTTAATCATTGTTGAGTTTCTGATTGAAGAGCTAAATTTCGCTTAAAATCTGCTTTATAGAAAAACTAGAAACAATTATACAAAAGTTTGAACTCTAGTAAGTACCTATTAAGTCAGTTCTCTGTAATTAATAACAAACTTTATTATAAGAATACGTATTTTAATAAGATATGGCAACTAAATCACGTTTGGAAAAAACATAATCACCTGAAACAAATAGCCATGAAATTCATTATCATTTATTTCTTCTTGAAGAAAAAAGATTGCTCACTCACTTCTGCAAAAAAACATATTTTTCAATTTCATAATAAAGCTCAGTAACAACGTTCAGTAACGGGAAAATTACTTTTTATAGGATTAAGACTGATACCCTGGAAAAATAAACAATGGATTTTTTAATTAATAATTCAAGCTCATTAGTAATGGCAATAACAAGTAATTTTACCAATTTTACAGAACAAAATTATCAGTTTTTATCAGAGGACTATGATATTCGAAGTTCATTGGTTATATGTAAAGTAAACAAATGAAAGATACCCTGAAAATATTTGACAAAGAAATGTTCAAGACAAACTTTGCAGAGTAGTCGCAACAAAATAAAAAAAAATATCGATTATAACTTCATATATGAAAAAATGTTTCGCTTCCGTTCCTACCATTCATACTAATTAAATTAATGCTTACTATACTGAAAAAAGTAACAAGTTTAAAGATTTTGTACTGACGATGAACTTTTGAAATTTTAAGACGGAACTAGACCAATGCTAGATCCCAAGCAGGTCAATCGGTATATAACAAGGTTTTCAGTACTTGGTCTTTTGAAAGGAATATTTAAAACTTGCATATACGGACCTTAAAATTTATGGTTCTGATTTAAATTAAGAAGTTTAAATAAAGTAGGCTTTTACGTTCTCTATTCTAATAAAATTAGATTTTTGTTTTGAGCTATCAGAAGGCGGCAACAGAAGTTTCTGTAAATAACAGGCTTTCAAAACTAAGGCCTTTAAAGAAGCGGAATTGTTGTTATAGCCGTAGTATAGCTGTTGTAGATATACTACAGCTGAGATCAATCTGCAGTAAATAAACCATATATTGTATATACACCATTGTTCTCTAGTTAAGTTTCTGAAATGTAAGCTTTTACGTTTCCATTTACAAGTACAGTTTTATATCTGAAATGATCGAAAATGACAAATACAAACTTTTAAACCCAGGCCCGGCTTTAGGAGATGCGAATACCAATTGGAGACAAATTTAGTCAGCCTCGGTTTCCAGCTAACTTGGTCCTAAATATGCAGAATAAAAAAAATAATCTGTTATAGACTTTAATCTCTGTGGTAGAATGGCAAGTTAATAAACTAAAAAAATAAATAAAAGCTAGCTAAAGCGAGTTTATAAATTAAACAGATATATTCGCATTTTAATATGAATTGGCATACATGTAGCCTTTGTATACCACCTCTGAAAAGTGCATAGTCGATATACCACTTGTTTTATTGACTGAAACAATTTGAGATATTTTTTTAAATTCTTGTTTAGAAAAAAATCAGAATTTATGTGTGCCAACGAAAAAACCCCATGTTTTCAGGACTTCTAAAAATCACTTAATATTCATTAACAATCTAAGAGTCATATCACTGTTACCTTTTATTTATGAGAAAGTTAATTTTCTGAATTTTTCCTCCACGAATTTTTTTAGAATTTTGTCTAAATCTAAACTCCAGCTAATTTCAGATTAAATAGACATAAATGCCTAAAACTTTTTAAATGTTCTTACTGAATTGATCTTAAGTAAGTTTTCCTGAATTTCAACTTAGAAGAAAATCATATTTTACAGATGTTAGAGTCTGGGGGCACCACCACAAAACCCTGTCAGTGCACCCGTTCGCGGAGATGGGGGTGGTGCCTGTATCCTATGTTAAAGTCTCTGGAACTGATTCTCGATTTGAATGTCTAGGTACACTGATAAATTATACCTGCATGCATTTGCAAAGCTTTAACCATCTTTTTCTCTCTCTCTCTCTGCATTTTTATTATGTGTTTTGATACAATAACTTCATTTGGTTTCTGTAAAATGAAATCTAAATTAGTATCCCGTAGGTCTTTTGCGTGGAATCCCTTATTCGTGGGGCCCGATTGGGAACAATTGGTCCAATCGGCTAAAGATCGGACCTGCCTAAACCATTCAAACAAGAAAGAAATGTTAAATTACAACTTAGGAAACAAAATTAAATCAATGTCAAAGCTAAAATTTGTGGCTTTTAAATGAGTTGAAAAATTTCTGAAAACTAAACTTTTGCGTCTTCACTTGCAAGCCCAGATTTTTATCTGGAGAATCCATGCAATAACTTAAATTATTCAAAGAAGAATCCAGTGTCGTTGCAAATTGGGAAAAGTAATAAAGCTAATACGCACAAACCAGTCCCGAAAAGATCAACCTATAAATAACAAAGGCCTCAGAACCAGGCCCTTTGAGGGGAACTATCATTACAGCAACCTTCTTAAACAGGACATGATGATCATCAAGGACGAAGCAATCCATTTTCTGTAGTCTATCACACCCTTTTCCTCCTCTTATCTGGATCCATCTTCTACGAACACATATCGCTCATAGAGATAGTTCCATGTTTATTAGAGTTCAAAGGCTGTTCGGAGGCTAATCTAGTTATTGAACTCTAAGCAAAGCTCAACAGTTCCTGGATTAAATTAGTCCTGCCAAGTGGACGGCAGTCGTGGCGCCGGGGGTATTAACGGTCACTTCTCTTATTTGACGCTCTACTATATCCACCCTTTCTACGTGGGAGGTGACTGACGGTTGCCTCTACAAAACACTGTCCTTATTATTAAATTGAATGCTAAATCATTGATTTCGAGTTCGCTCTTTCTACATCTCGTAGCAAATTAGAATGACAGCAAAGTTAATTATCTGGTTGAGAACTTTGGATAGATTCACTATGCAAGACAACTGTTTGTGAAAACGGAAAGCACAAAAATGCGATTGTAAGTTTTATATCATTCGGATAAAAGTTTAATGCAGTTCCTAGTTGTGCTGGACATATCAGCGTACAAAATGGCGTCACTATTATGGAATATAATATCAATAATTCTGAACTCACTCTTTCTACATATGGCAAGAAATTAGAATGGTAACAAAGTTAACTGCCATGTTAAAAGCTTTGTATAGCTACATTATTCCAAAAAACTATGCGTAAAAATGGATGCCACAAAAAGGCGTTTATAAGCCTAATTTTATTAAAATTCTTTCTTATTTCACTCAATTCTTCTCATTTAGTTTAGGGATATTTCCAATATTTTTACTGCTCTGAATGTTTACTAAATGAATTATAGGGAAATAAAAATAATAATACTAGATTACAAAACAATTTGTGCAGCGTTGCTGCACCATTTAAAGAGTATCAGTCTCAAGCAGATGAGATTTATCATAATTTTCTCATTAACATGTTAAGAGGAATTAAAAGTGTACTAAGTTCTAAGTACAAAAATCAAACATGCTTATTGTGTGGAAATGAAATCCATTTTAAAATGAGCAGCTTTCATTAAAGCTGCAACAATTTCGGATGCTTGAATTATTGTCTATGACCTGAAAGTTCTTCTAATTCTTATGAAACTCAGACTTTTTAATAAATAGTGAAAAACAACTTGTTCTAGCTTATTCCTTGGATATGTTGATATTCCTTGCGGTAATTTTCTCAAATATTAAACTAAATTAAAAAATAGAGGCTTATTAATCATTCCATTTGGCCAGAGTTCTGATAATTTCCTTACAGATATTGTTTAGGAAGCTGTAAATTTCAGTCGTTTATATTTCAGGCATAATAGCATCTTTAATTTGTACTGAAGATACAAAATTTTTAAGCTTCTCTTCTAATCAGTTCTAAAAATATTAAAATTTTCCTTTACTGTTTAAATAGGGCTTGTTTTTTCCTAATTAAATCCAGGACCGCTTTAGTTACAAAAATATTCTCAGTTTGAGAGACCAATGTTATAACTTTCCAATATTAAGTTAATAAATGATTGTTGATTTAATAAATGAAAATGCGTGTTACTTGTGTGGTATTTCTGGCGCCAATACAGAGAATGATAGAATTTATTTTCTCCTTTCTTTTATAGTAAGTAACGGATTCAAGATAAACCTTTTTCAAGATAACTGCTTCATTTATTTTGTTTGTATCTTGGTGCTAGTTACATGGAAAAAAATTCACTCTTAGGGCAAAGCAAAAGCACATGCGTCTCGTTGGTTAGATTAGTTTTTTATATCGGATGACTCTGGAGGAAACAACTTCTTCTGAAGCAATTATGTGCGATTCTTTCATTGGCACACTTGTTAATAAATCGTTTGTAGATTATTTTTCAAATAAAATTATATATTAAAAGAAGTAAGAATTTTGAGATTACACATTTATAAAAAATAAACTTATAATAAAAAGAATATAATGTTAATCTGTACTTTATCTATTTAATGCATGGTTTTCACATTTTTTTCCAGATGAAATGCATTTTCTCTGTGTTTTCGCTTGTATTTTGTACCTTCATTGGTTAAACATACGGGAGAGAACGCAAAAGTTTAATTTAAAATCTCTATTCTTTTCTATATCATTTTTGTTGTACTTATATATAATATATTTATTTCGCTTTTATTTGATTTCATTCCTTATAATAAAATAAAAATGCACAGCAATTAAATTCTACATTGTACCTTTTTAAAAATTATTACTGCTGAATTTATTTATTATATTTTATGATACTATCAAACTGTTCTTACATACAAGTTCGTACAAGTCCTACATACAAGTTCTTACATTTGTCATTGTCACTGTGTGCACGAATCACCATGCGCCATAAGAGCAATAATTTCCTTACAAACAGTTTGTGATATTAGAACTTAATTCATCGCAATTCAGCCATTTTATTTACTTCCATTTCTACTCTAAACTAAATTCTATTCTAAACTTAAAGCTTTACTAAGCTACGAACACAAGTTGCTATTGCAACAAAAAGAAATATTTAGAATTTTTCGTTGTTAGCGACACTCAAAACATTTTCTTGATAACTAGCAAATATTAACGCCATTGTTGATTAGAAATGAAATATAAATGGATTCGCTATTACGCAAGAGATGTTTTTCTTTTTAATCTAGCATTATTTAGATATATATTTATATTCCATTGCAAAAAATATAAGAAGTCAAGGCTAGACATTTTTAATTGTTAATTGAAAAATATTTTCAATCAATACAACGAGAAGGACTTGAATGAGTTAATTTAGTTAATTGATCTTTAAAAAATGAGGCTCATTTGCGAGAAAATGAAGTTAAAGAGAAAATGAAAAAAATTAATACATTCTTAAATTTTGCGCAATTCGTATTAAATTAATACTTCGAGAAAAATTATTTAAATGGTGAACTTGTTTCTTAGGATTGTTTTTGAGTCTGGGCCAAATGTAGAAAGTTATTTAAATTGTAGTTTCATACAGAGATGTAGATAAAGGATAAATTTATTTTCAGTAATAATGTTTTCATTCTTGCATAAATGAATTTTCAATTATATTCCAACAAAACTTCTTTGTATTAAAGTATTATTCACGCAAAAGTTGCATAGTATGCTGAAGTTGTTTATGTGGATTTACTTTGGAAAATTTATTTCAATAGGTAAGAAAAGTATTGTGTAGCATTGTTTCCCAACGCAGTGTGTGTCTGTCTTTCTTTCTGTAAGTGAAACTAGTTGTGGTAAAGCTATTTTGTGTGTGTTTGTATTAAAGACATCAAAACCAACTACAAATATTTTAACATGACTTATGATTGGCTTAAAAATTCCCTCAATCGAAAAAGTCTTTATTAATTACTTAAAATAAAAATTTGGCGGGAAGATGAGTCAATACTATTTTATAAATTAACAGCTTTAGAACTAAAAATTACACTGAAAAATAAAATAGAAAATTATGATAAAATATCTACCTATACAACATTAACTAATTCTATTCAACTACTCCATTTAAAATAAATATTGGTTTTTGGCATTCTTTAGAATTTCATGAAATGTAAAGAAAAAAATAAAAAAAAATCAATATTTATAATGGAGGAATTGTCCTTAGGAATATTTTAAATCGAAACTCTTAAAACATTCCTGATTTAATAAGTTTGTGCTTTTTCTTTTGCATAATGTGCTTTTACTGAACAATTAGAAAAAAAATATAAATTTTAAGGTATTCTTTATATGATAAGTATTCTTTTGTTGAAGTAGCTCTTTTCTTTTAATGCAATGAATTTAACTAGGTTTTAGGCTCAAAGTTATTAGAACCTCAAATTGTCTGAGAAACTTACTGGACTTGTGTGGTTTATAAGGTGAAACTTTTCTGCACTGTTTTCGTTGATTTTGTTTTCACTCACCATAATACACACTACGTTTTTTCCTGAGTGATCACAATTTTCTTTTTTATTATAGCTACCAAGTAATCCGTGCTATCTACCTCAAACTATTGATACTAGAAAAAACTGTTAGATGTATTCACTCTTTTGCTGGAAACTTCATTTCATTTCACCTGTTCGCTTTATTGTTATTAGTTTTTGAAATAATAAATATCTTTCTCGTAACCCTGTATTGTTCCTTGCTTAAATAGAAATCTATTACAATAATAAAAAGAAAAAAATCGGTGGAGGCGAAAGTAAGGCCTTATCGATACTCGTTCTTTTGACTACTTGTTATAAGTAGATTTTAATTGAAACTTTAAAATCAAAATACAGGAATACATCTTAAATCAAATTTTCTTGGAAAGTCGAAAATAATCGGTATAAAAATCATTTTAGGAATATTCTATATTGCGTTAGTGACTTGTATTTTAACCTAATTCACTTTCTGAAATTTTTTATTTAAATATTGGTTGAATTTGAAACAGTTTTTCGACAACTAAAACTGCATATAAATCATCTAGTAAACGGTAGTCTTCTCATATTGTTAACACAATTCAACTACTCCACAGATATGGCAGCCTATAAATATTGTCCCCCGGGTTCTGATTGGCATTTACTGTGGTAGTAATTCCATATTGAATATTGTGGTTGTAAATCTATATTCTGATTGGTATTTATTATGGTAGTAATATATGATTAGGGCACATGATAAATTTGGACATATCCTCACCGTGTTTCGATTTATGATAAAACATCTTAACTACGTTTGGTTAAAAATGACTGAAAATACTTTAATGTCTTTGTGTTAACATGCTAACCACCGTATGAATCAAATGCGACTAGCACATCATTTTTTCCATGCGCCGCGTGAATCGGAATTGCTTCTCACTGACATTTTTGTTTCAAGCTGTGTAGCTTACCAGTACTTCACATCTGAATGAAACGCTTATGCGTAAGAATAGTATGGGATATCTTAAATAAATTTATGTAGTAGGCGCATTAGAATTTCAACAAAATACATTGTCACATAGCAATGGATCTAAATGTTTATCTTAAATATGTGTTCTTACGAATGTGAAATTAAATAATAATTTTGTCTTTTAAAACAATTTAGAAACGAATAATAAAATTATAAATAGACATAAAAGAAAGCTGAAATAAATTATACACTCAAAAGTACAGGTATAACAGTATGAAACAGCGGACACGATAAATTGATTTTCATTGAATACATTTCTATTGTGTTTGTGTGGCGTTATATGTTGCGAATTTTCAATCATGTTCTGATGACTTTTTGTAGAAAGATATACGTCTTTTCTTATTACTGGTACTATCTCTTCTATTACTGATACTAATATTATCTATCCTACTAATTTACTTCACAGGACAACATTACGAATGTCCATGCTTGTTTGCATGGGTGTAATAAACTTACAAGCATGAAATTGTCTCTATATCACGAGTGCATCCTTAAGCCCAAACACTGAAGAAAGTTTTCATATTTTATGAAATAAATAAAAAGTCATAATAAGTTATTATATTATATTACTTTCAGCAAATGATAAATAAAAAAGAAGATGGCATTACGACAGTCAGACTTTTTATCATGGTATTTACCTGTTAAAAATTTGTTTTTATCATCACATTTTAAGTGAAAAAATTATGCGTTTTCTTTCATTTAATATGCTTGCTTTTCTTTCTTTATTATCTTTCGTATAAGATCAATTTTCAAATAACTGGTTTTGAAAATTCTGCAAAAAAAGCAATTTTCAGACTTTTAGAAAAATAAAACACTTGCAAAATTGTTAAACAGGAAACGAACGCATGGACATTAAGCTGCATCAGTAAAATCCTTTATGATCATTCGTTTTTAAAAAATTAGCATCACAGGAAAAAAATAATAATAACTTTTAGTAACAAATACAATTTCGTTTTTAAAATCAAATCGTTAAAAATTGCTCATATTTGCAACAATATACAATATTATTTTCAATACACAAAATAATTCTGGAATAAAATCCAGATAAGCATTCATCCATATTTCCAGTCATGTTGATATTTTTAATAAAATTTTCTCTGTAAAGAAAATAATAGCTCATTCACTTGCTTTAACAAGTGAAGATGATGCTTAAGAAAGCTTTTTCTTATCTCTTTCTTCTGTGTGTGTGGGGAGGTGGTCTTTGATCTCTCTGTGCCATCCTGTTTGATATTTAGTTATAAACATCTTCTGTAAGTCTGTAATAAAACTTTACTGCGTAATAATGTTTCATATGAGTTTATTAACCCTTCGTACCACAAATTAATTTAACAACAAATTTGCAATTTTATTTTGAAGCATTAGATAAGTTTTGGAGCAGAATAAACCCAGGAAATAGAAAAAAAACTTTTTTAACTAATTAAAATAACCTAATTAATTAAATTAATAATTATTTTTTTTAAATTCCTGCCTTCAGCTTTTATCTACTAATTGCTGTTGGAACTACATTCATCGTATTTTTGAGAATTCCGTCAAGGAAAAAAATGTGATATTACAAAGATATCAGTGTGATTAATGTGGGGCTTTTAAGTTCCTTCGAGATATAAATTTTATTTATTTCTTCTGTGCATGTGGGGAGGTGGTCTTTGTTCTCTTCGCGCCATCCTGTTTGAGCCAATGGTATTTATGTATAAACATTTTCTGTAATTAAAAACTGTGTAATAATGTTTCATATTAGTTTATTAACCCTTTGTATCCGAAATTAGTCTACCAGCAAATTTGCAATTTTATTTTTGAACCATTAGATAAGTTTTGGAGCAGAATAACCCCAGGAAAGAAAAAAACTCTTCTAATTAAATAAAGTAACTTAATTAATTAAATTAATAAAAAATTTTTAAATTTCTGCCTTCAGCTGCTATCTACTGCTTGATGTTGGAACTACATTCATCGTGTTTTTGAGAATTCCGTCAAGAAATAAGGTCATATTACAAAGATATAAGTGTGATTAAAATGGGACTTTTAAGTCCCGTCGAGATATAAAGGGTTAAATTGATTGCATATTTATTTTAAAGGTGAAGCGTAAATTCGAATTGCTAGATTTGAATTTACTAGGCATTTTTAGGGAGCTAGCCCATTGGGTGAATCGAAAATGGCTAGCAAATACTTGTATATGCAAAGAAGAGATTGAATCCGGCTTCTGAAACAAATCCTAGCCTTCATATTCCAAAACTCACATTAACTGAACGCGGGAGAGATAAATACCCAAAAAATAATCATTTTTAAGAAAACATTTGGTAGTCCCGGCAGCGCCAAATGTTCTTCCTGTTTTAAATTATCCGAAAAGCATTTATACGCATTCAATAACACTTCACAACTACCCTAAATTTATTCCAACAAAGGTTAAAAAATCGTTGTGTAAGTCAAAACGCTGTTGCCTTTTTCGCGGCGCCGTTGTTGAAATTCAGCTTAATACTCGTAAGATCCCCGTCTTTGAAAAGATTTTCCAGCATCCCATTGGATATGCATTTGCGTTCAGATGCAAAAGGTTTACACTGTAGGATAGAACTGTCTTTCGAACCCAGGAGCCATGGATCAGAAACGACACTGGAGGAAAAGAAATACCAAATCTCAGCTTCAGTTCCATTTTTTCCCTTCTTCCTGCACGTACTAAGACCCTTTTTCTTCTTCTACGAAGGAACTTTTCTTTTCGTAGGTCATTTCTTTTTTCTACGAGTCAAAAACGAGCGTTTATCGTGCGTCGTTTGCGATAAATGCCGCCTCTGTTGGATGGGGTTCTTTTTCTGTAAATTGCGAGCAATTCAATCGAATTTCGAAGCGTTATCGATAACTGCCGGCCAGAGGACATTTTTTCCCCTGAGAGCTCTATAGAGGAGATGGAAAGGAAACAAAGGTGCAATAAGATTGTTTTTGTTTGTATAATAGGGTTAGTGAAGTGTTCGTCTCTGCTGGTTTTGTATAGTTACTACTCCGTCTTGAAGGTGTCAGCGGTTTAGTTCTTGTTCTCTTGATTTCTCGCTTTTCTCTCAATTTATCGAAAGATTATCGTGAATGTTTACTTACTGTCGCCAAATGAAAAACCATTATTTATTTACTGTAGTTTACAAAAGATCTAAATATTCAATTTACTTCTAACCAATCGGGAGGTTATTTTTTCTTAGAATTTCTTTCATCTGCGAGTTTTTCAGTTGATAGATCATGATATGAACTATGGTAAAACGGAAGGAAAGCCTTTGCTTTTAGAGAGATAAGAGATTATTGATTTTTTAAAAAAATTAGAATCATTGTAGGCAGTTTAGTGTTAAGGAAGCCAAAAAGCGTCAACTTTTACAATTATCAATGTTGAACTATTTTGAACTGTGTATGTATTGCATTTTGTGTATTTTGTACTCTAAATGTAATTATTTTGTACTTATTACTCATTCGCGCTGCCATGATTCACGCCTGAGATTCGGATCTTCTATCTAATTAGACGACCCATTCTTCTGCTACGTCTTAATTATAGTTGTCATGTTATCTATATTAATAGAAGAGAATGGATCATCTAATTAGATAGTCAGTGTGAATCACAAGCGTGAGTCAAAGCACGTGATTGGCAGCCAGCCTGTTGAGCAGAATAACGCGTAAAATTTATTTATGAATATGTACATAAAAATATTTGAAGAAGACTGGTAGGGGAGATGCTCTTTAAAAAATGTCATTGGTATTTTATAAGTGGTTAAAAACTGCAAGATTCACATATTCATATATATAGACTTCAATATTTTCTCATAAAAATGTACTCAAAAATTCAAAAGCAAGAGAATAAAGCACTTAAATGCAATATGTCCATGTATTTTACACAAAATATATTTCTTCTGGTTTCCAATTTCAGAAAATTACCCTACAATAGGATTTTATTTACTATTTTAAGACACTGGTAAACGTTCATTATTTGTAGTTTGTTACTAAATACAGTCAAAAATAAATATCTTCTTTCCAATTTTTTCGAAATGTCTAGTAAAATCGTATTAATTTATTTATTGAGGAAATTAAAATGTCTTCTTTAAATTATACAATATCAATGTGCTAGGATTTTAGGAATATCGAAACTTCTTACAAGTGTCGATCTAAAATTTCAAGCGCAATGATTAATTTAAATGTAATATGTTTTGCGTAAGCGGACCTATCTAATACATAATACATAGTTTTCTCTGAAAATTGCATCTATCATATTTTGCACTATTGATGCTAATTGATCTTTGAATCTTTAACATTGTTTTCAAAGATTGAAGTTAATTAACATTAAACGTAAAATATTTTTTGGCAATTGGAAAAATCGAAACAAATTCCAACTATCATTTTTCTAATAGAATGTGCCATTTTTTACTTTTTCTTTCTTTTTTCACAATGCAAAGTAACCAGCCAATGACCTAACAATGCAAAGAAGAAAAAGAAGAATTTATTTTACATATCTAAGATCAAAATCATTAAATTTTCTTCACTTTTTATTTCTTTAACACTTTTCATTATTAAATTCTCACACGAGTAGAATTCGCTTTATTTGTACCTATGTATAAATGTTTTATTTTTATTTGTTTAACTTGAAAAATCTTATTTGCAATACAAAATACGTTGTGATATGCTTAGAAAATTAAATTATTTTCAATGTGTCAAACAAACTTTTAGACTGTTTAAAAAAATTAGTTCCTTTAATATTGCCCTTGTTAAGTTCATCTAATGTTAGGAATTACGCTTTATCGATGACGAAAGGAATCAGAAAGAGAAAAAAATAATAGAAAAATTTTGAGAGGAAGTATTATCAAACAGTTTTTATTTATTCTGTCACACAAAACAGTTTCAACCATGCAAAATATCAAAAATAAAAGGAATAAATGATTGAAACACTTTTTTAAAATTGACATAGTACATTAAGTACCAGATCTTTTACTGTTGCATAGATTATCCGCAAGGTTTGAACCTCAGCCTCGAACACGGAACCCCAAATAAAAGAAGGAAAAATTCTTAAAGCTTCGAAAAGGTTATGTTAAACCGTCATACACAAGCTTAAATGAAAAAATAGAATCTCGCGAAAGTATGAATGAATGTTTAAATTTCAGCTAAAGATATCTGAGTGGTGCTAAATTCCAACAATGATAGATTATTACTACTTTGATAATAATTCAGTTTGTTTTGTCATTCCAACATATTTTCAGTTACAGAAAAAGAAAGATTCAACTATTCAAGAAAATCAAGGAATGCACAATTAATTAACAAATATTTTCTAATACAAAGATTAACAATCAGACTTCAATCCCAGTTTCGAGCACATAAAACCAAACTGAAAGGAGGGAAAAAAATATCAAATCTTCAATGAGGAAGTGTGAGAACCATTATACTCAAGCGTATATAAATCTTAAAGCAAAATCTCTAGAAAGTATGATATTTTAAATCTCGGTTATGATCTGTGAATGGTGTTCCACACTTGTCACGAGTCTCCCTTCATTGATTATTATGAATGTGATTATTATTTTTTCTCTCACCACAGATTGCTTTAGGTTACATTAAAAGGTTATAAACTATATGCAAATTCTTTCTAAAAATTTCCAATTAACATCAAAATACGCATTTTGCCGCATATATTTTACTGATACAAAGTTATCATTTTTGGTTACATATATTTGAGTAACGTTCAACGTTTGACGTGGGAGGTCTCTTTATGGATTATTCTTTAATTGATCGCTTGATTTAACCCATCGTCCCATTATGTCTCCAGTAACGTAAAAAGTCCAAAAATAAAAGTTACAAAATATTTAAGAAACCTTATTTAAGATTATCAATAAGACTTCAACCTCAGCCTCAAACACAGAAACCCAAATGAAAGAAGGAGGGAAAAAATCTCAAAGCTTCAATAAGGTTGTGTGAAAACCTTTATACACAAGCTTAAATAAATCTTAAAGCAAAACCTCGGCAAAGTATGATTTTTAAATCTCGGTTAAAGATCTGTGAGTGACGTTCGACGCCTGTCATGGGGGCTCCCTTTTGGAGCGAAAAAGAGAGGACGGATTCAAGAAATCTTTTTGAGAAAGAGAGAAAAATGAAACAGCCAAAAAATTCATTCGGAGATAAATTACGTTCGACGTGCAGTGAGCTACGAGCTTTGTAACGATTGCGTGGTGAAGTGGTGGTGGGGGGGAGAGTAAAGGCACCCGGCCCTGACGTCGTTAGAAGTGCGCATGCGTAGGTGCTTCTCCAGAAGGTATCGATTATTGGGAAGATTTTTTCTTTTCCTATTTTTTATTTTTATTTTATAGAGATTTTTTTTTATTTTTATTCTTTTCTCGATCCCACTTTCATCCGGATTTCTTCTTTATACTAAAGGAGAACTTCAGGTGTTTGAATTCATTTGGAAGCTTTAGAAAGCCGGAAACGCCTGAATTCACCGATTTTTTTCTTTTTTCATTCTCATCCTGTTTGTTTATCTTCTTGCTAGCACATTCTTCTGTATAATGAATGAGGTACTAGTGTAATTGGGCCTTGGCTGCACTTGAACGGATGTGTCAATATTCCCTTTTATTAACGTTTAAAACACGAATATCTCCTATATTTAAGCAAATTTCGTCGAATATTTTGTAAAAAGAAGTTATTTGATGTCCATACACTATAACACCTTCAAAGTATCTTCAGCTAATCAAGAATTTAATATTTTTATATAATTTTTCCCATCCTGTTTTCTTATTTTTGCTGCCATGTTGACGAGTATTAATGTTATTGCTATACCTCGTAACACTTCAAAACTATTTTCAAGTAGCTTGATTTTGATGTTTTTCATTATTATTTTTCATTTTAATATTATTTTTCACTTTTTTGCAACACATTCATGTGTATAATGAATAAAGTATTTTTGTAACTCCAAGACAATATATCACTTCCAAATCATCTAAAACTAAGTTAATTAATTAAATTAAGTAAATTAACTTAATTATCTAAAACTAAACTAACTTTAGTAAGATAATTTCTTAATTATCTTACTAAAATAAGGGATTAATAACTTACTAAAATAAGGGACTTAAATTTAGGGATTCTTCATATTTCTTCATATCCTACTTTTTTATCTTCTAATGTGTATATAATGAATAAGATACTGGTGTAATTGTGTCTTGGTTGCACTCGAACGGTTATGCAAATATTCTCTTTTACTAAAGTAAAAACACAAATTTCTCCTATAGCTTACATAGATTTTACCAAAGGTTTTGCCAAAATGAATCATTTAACTACAATCTGTAACAGTTCTACATTTCCGACAGAAGAAATAATGTTATGTAATATAGCGTTGAAGGAAATGGAAATCATTCTTTTAGGATAAGAATTAAGAAATTTATTTTTTAAATATTTATATTTTTAGTTAAAGAGAACTTTAAACACGATTTGGCTGTATGATTGTGGTTTTTCTGTTAAAAATGCCTAGTGTTCTGATTGACTACTTTTCATAATCGCTTGTTTTTTGGAAAAATTAGTCATAAAACATTAAAACCCATGAAAAAATGTTTCCCCCGTTATAAATAAATACCCTTTTATATTAAAAGAGAACTTCATGAGTTCGAACTTATTTTTGACTTTTAGAAAGACAGAAACGCCTGATATCACCTGCATTTTATTCATATCCATTGTTTTAATTTTCTTCCTAGTAAATGCATTTGTATAGAGAATGAGGTGTTAGTATAATTTGACATTGGCTGTACTCAAACGGATATATCAATATTATCTTATATTAATGCAAAAAAAGTTGAATGAATTCAATTTTGTAAGCATATTTCTTGAATGTTTTGTGAAGATAGATCATTAAATTTATATACGCCATACCACTTCCAAAGTTTTAATAGTGAGCTTGAATTGAAAGTTTTAAATATTGAGAGAAAATTTTACTGATTTCATTTTCCGAAAGTTTGATTTATTCTTGAATAAGTTTAAGATTCATTTACTATTTTTTATCTCTTTGTTAAAAATTATTTTTTAAAATTGTTGCTTATGTTGTTATTTAAATATGTATCAAAAATGCTATTTTAAAAAATACTTAATTAGACTATTTCTTAGTTTAGGCATGTTTTCTGAACTTAAGTCATGCTTGATTCTGAAATGTTTCAGGTAAATTTGGCTAAATTAATTATTTTAATTTTTAAAATGTTTTTAATCCAAAGCATTAAATTTCTTTTATCCATACTGTGATAAAAGATCTCTTATATCACAGTATCTTCTTATTTTAGAAACTTTGAATTCAAATAATCGAAATAAATTAGTTATAAAAGCTGAAATATTGCTCTGAAGCTACGAAAAATTAATTTAGAAACTTTTCGCATGTAATTCATATCTCATTCTATTTCAAAAGTCTTAAAATTAATAGATAAATATAAAATGTAGTTTTATTCAAGAAAGTAAACAAAAAACCAGAAAATTTCCACCATTCAAATTCAAATATTTAAAAAGGATCCATTTCTTAAATATATTTCATATATGTCTCTCAAATCTGTTCATATTTATAATTTGAAACAATTGATGGGTTTTTCCCAAAAGTAAATGTTCATACGTTCTTAAAAGATCTTTGATACTTACTGAAGCAGGTCTTGTATTTACTTCTTCAACTATAAAGAGGAATTGAATAATAATTGAAAAAGCAAACAGCTGATAGCACAAATTCCGATGTGTTATTTTCATGTGTTAATAAAAATTGATGTATTTAAGAATTTTGGTGTCAATTTCCACACTAAGAAATCACAGAAAAAATGAAATTAACAAAAGTTGAAACACTTACAATTTGAAAGGATAATAATTTAATAAATAAATATTCTTCACTTATGTTCAATTTTTATAAATTCAATTAAGATCAATTTCTTGATGACTTCTGATGCGAACAAGTGCCTTTCAACCTTTTCTGCAATTCAATTATTTTGAAACTATTTACTAAACTATCAATGAAGTAAAATACCCAGGTATATAGTTTTAAGGATAAATACCCTGGGTATTTATTTTTCAATTAAGTCTATTCATATAAAACACAGGAACTGCTGTAAAATATGATGTCTCTATGTAATATAAATATAGAGAGAGCATAAGGTAAAGTAAAAATTAAACTAGTAATATTATGAACCTTTTAAATTATATAAAAAAACAAAAACGCATTATTATATCATGGATCATACATAAAATACGTGGCTTAAATGTCAATCCTTTTTAATTACAATGAGTAAATAAATAAAAATGTATTTTCTGATTTTTAAAAATGAGAGTTATTTTAACTAGATTAAAAAAAGAAAATGTTGAGTTTGATTTTAAAATGACAAAGAGCTCATAATAAAAACTGAACTGAAAGATACAATTCTTTATAATTCTTTTTTAATTCTAATTTATAATTCTTCTCAGACATTGCTGATGAAAATTTAGCAGATGTTTCAGTTCTAACAGTTTTTAAAAGTGAATTATTCTGAAAGGAATATGCACTCATATTACTTTCAACAAAGGTCACTATCTTTTTTATAAGATTTCAGCAACAAGAAACTCAAATTTCTTGTTGCTGAAACTGTTGTACTATTTGACGATATATTAGGCACACGCACTCACACACAGTTTACTGGTTAGACAGGGTTCATCTGGATTATGAACATCAATACTTATATGTTCCTGAAACTCCAAATTTAATGTAGTTGTAAAGGGTGGGATTTGATTAAAAGAAAATTCAGTATTTATTTTATCTCTTTCAAAACAATTTTTAAACCAAAAGGACTTTTGAAATATTTTTTATGTGTTTCTTCATTTTGCTTACATTGGCATGTTTTCACTCAATATTACAGTACTTACATTGGATACTTTTATCCCTCTTAACATTAAATTTCCAAGCAAATAATTTTTTCCTTTTTTTAACTTTTTAACTTAAAATTTACAATAAAATTAATACACATGAAGTAAATGACTAACTATTCACTAAATAAAAACAAGAATGGTTGACTTCCCAGCATGACAATTTGAGTAAATTATGGATCACAAGATTCATTGGCGATGTCTATATAACATAAAGGGTGTTAGAAATTATTATTCGATTGTAAGTGTCATAGTTTCAAACCAGAAAAAGTAAATTAGTCCCCGATCCCGTTTAAGTTTTAGAATGCTTTATTCTGAATCCTGATAGCAATTGTGTTTTAATATATAATTTGGTCAAAACTTTAATTTAAAAATTTTATAAACTATGTATTATGTATATAAATTTTATATGTTTGATTTTTAATCTCCATTCGCAAATACTTTTTTTTACAAAATACCCAATTTTGGGGTATTGATTTATTTTTGTTTCATTTTGAATAGCAATTCGCTAAAACTTTTTTCCAAAATATCCAGTTATGGGATATTTATAATTTTGCATTGTACCATTCGGAAATGCTTTTCGTTGCAAAATATCCAGTGGAGGAATACTTATAAATTTTATATGTTTCATTTTGAATCACCATTCACAAATGTTTTTTTTTGCAAAATATTCAGTGTATGAGCATATTTATAAATATTATGTTTAACTTTGAATCACTATTCGCAAATATTTTTTTTGCAAAATATCACGTTTTCGGGTATTTATAAAAGTTTATATGTTTCATTGTGAATCACCATTTGAAATTTCTTTTTCGCAAAATACCCAGGCCTTGGGTAAATACCGGGGTATATACCCAAAAAATATTTACCCACCCCACATCACTATAAGCTATGCATTTTCATTTTTAAAATGAAGAGCTGGTAGATTGACAAACATTTCATAGTTAAGGACTTTGAATATAATTGCATGACAAATTTCTTAGTCTTCTTAAAATAGTATTAATAGTCGTCGAATATAGTTATATGCATTAATATGCAATATGTATTGTTGATCAGATATAAATATATATGATAGTGTGTAATCATCATATGTAATCTTATAGTGTATATAAATAGTCATTGGATATATAGTGTAAATAGTCATCGAATAGGAATTTTGAAACTACAATAAAATTAGGGAAGTCGATAAAATTTTTCGGCACTGAAAGTTTCAGGAAAAAAGAAACAAGAAGTAATTGCAAAATTTCGAAAGGCAAATAAGCTATTGACATTTGAAATAGTCAAGTGGCATTGAAATAAATTTATTTTAAATAGATTTTTAAAAAATCATTAGCCAATTAATTCCTCTTACTGATATAAAAAATATCTTAATATATTTTAATTTGTAGTAAACATGACAATAAACAGACTGTGTTAGATAGGAAAAATTGATGTATTCAAATTTTTATGCAAATTTATTGTAACTAGGAAGAAAATTATTTTCAGATTTTAACAAATTAGTTTTTGGAATGAATATTCATAACAAAATGATCACAGATGAATGTGTTCGCGTTTAGATATTTTTAGCAAAACAATAATATTAATATATATAAAATTTTATGAAAGACGTAGTTTAGAAGTAGATATATTTAAAAATAAAAAGAGTGATAAGGAGGACGCATTAAAGCGTAATTGTGACAGCTTTATTAATTTTCAAATATACCAAGTTCAAAAAGTTCAGAAAAGGGGAAAAAACAGCATGATTTCTTAGCAATAAATCAAAAATTATCTGTCTGTTAATATAGTTAATAGCTGCACATAATATATTTTTGGACTTCGTTTTGATTACCAATTATAAATATTAGAATTTTTTAACAGATATTTTGATATTCTCACGACATTATCGATCTACGAATGAGAAAAGTTATACTTGAAATCCGAAACTCGATGTTTGGAGTTAAATGAAATGTTAAGTTAAACATCCTTCAGTTCATTAACTAGTAATTTTCCGCACAAAACTTACAATCACAAAACTTACTAAAGCAAACGTGAGTATAAAGAAGAAACAAGTTAAAACAAAAAGAATAAGACAAAATAAGTATGACATGGATGAGCAAAACTTGATTATTTTACGTCTAAGCAGATCGATTTCTTAATAGAACTATAGACTATTAAGAACACCGAGAATATTATATCGAAACAAGGAAAAACTTCTTCCATACTTCGAAAAAAATAAAAAAAATCTTTTATCTTTGTGATAAGTTTGAAAAATTACTGGATATAATTCATTATTAAATTTCTGAATAATATAACAGTTTTGGAAAGATTATGCTATTAGCTTAAACGATTGGACAATTATATTCTTATACAGGAATGAACGAATGTATTATAATGGATTTCATAGGAAATGCAAATCCTACCAACATGTTATGCTTCAACTATTGTGAGGTTTAAAAGAAGTTCAAACCTTTCTTAACTTGCAAAATACAGTAGTCAATTCAAGATGAAAGCAAAACTATAAATGAACGTCTAATCAGTCTAGTCAGCATTCTTCCCCAAGAAGCTAAAATGTTTCCAAAAAATCATTTTGGGTCAAAGAAAGAGGTATGCTTAAATTGCAGTAGTGATACGTCTTTGCTTGCGTGTTGTCAGACCATCAATTTTCAGTAGTAGAAGTAAATATCAGGGTCTATGTTCGCGAGCTTTACTGTGGAAGAACTTGCGAAATTATTTATTCTAAAAACTTCTGTAGTTTGTACTAGAATAGAATGAACATTAGCATCACTTTAGAATGAACTAATAGCAAAACTTTAAAAGTATCCGAAGAATGTGTTGGGACCAACAAGCAGCCTCAATACACACCGACTACCGTTTTGGAGTAAGCAGAAATTTCACTCCGAAATAATTATTTTATGAGTTGGAAAAAACCTCTCTTCCTATCCTGAAGAGAAACTCGCATGAATCAGGCTGTTTATTTTCCGAAATGCAAATCTGCTGAGCTCTCCGTTTTGTGACGCAAGAAAATTTCTCGTCCTTTATCTCAAAAGATAGCGCTGCGATTCAATCCAAAATCCGAACTGAGTGAAGATGTACCGCTTCCCCTTCCAACACAACAAAGACATCAGAAGCAATGTACCGCAAAGCATTCAAAACACCCGAGGAATCTCCTATCAGTCTCAGTGTAAGTAGACAAGGTTGGATAAAAATGTGTACCTTGTCTAAAGTATGAGACCTTCGCTTCCCCAAATCCATTATTTTTCCGCTCAAAATCGAAACTCTTTATATTTTGCGTATAAAACCCAGGAAATATATTTATTGGCTAGCATAGAGCGCTATCTTTTTGTTTATATACGCTCGCCAGCCATTTATTTAGGTGGATGCTGAACGAAAATATACAACCATCTTTCATATTTTGAAAATGTATGCAGCCATGGGCATTTGGTTATCGCTGTTTACTGCTTTGGAAATAGATGAGAAATAGTAGAGATGGCCCTTGGAGGAACTCTTTCCCAAAATCTCTAAGGAAATGCTAATCAGTGGAGAATAATAATAACGTTTGGAAATGTTTATGTAAATCGAAAATTTTGATTAGAAGCATTGAACGAATTCGTGAACAAAATTAGGGAAGTATTTGTTTAATTCCGTACTGTCCTAATGAACTTCTGTTTGTCGTCGGGACAAAATATTGACTGGAATGGAATATTTATTTAGGAGGAATATCTTATATCCTTTTTAATAATAAATACGATAGGAGAATATATTTTCATCTATGAATCTGCATAGAATTATTTCCCCATTGGATCTATCTCGCATTATAATAATAAGCCAAAAGAAGCACGGTTTTTTATAAGATGTTTTGATTTGATTGTAAAAATATTTTTCTCATAAGCGGAGATAAGTTATAAAAATGGGATGCATTCTTGTAAAACAAACCTGTATATTCTTTTGAAAGCTTTTTCTAAAGTTTAAAATATAATTCTTTTAATTCATTTTTAAAAATTCTGTTGTTTGAAAGAATATATAAATTAAGAAAATTATGCATTAAGGCAGAGCTTTTGAAGGACATCCTTCCAAATTTCTGTAAGGTCACTCCAGAAAAGGGTTATTGATGAGAAAATTTCAATGTGATAGTTATTTAACAACTTTAAGCAAAATGCTTTTATCAAGATAGATCTCATTACTTTTATTGCTAATATAAAATAGTTTAATAAATGTAAGTAATGCTAGAGTTTAAGAGTAAAAGTTTGGCAACGCGATCCCATTTAGGGATGATCTTTACTGTTCGGTAATAGTTTGGTTAAAGTTAATGCAAAAGTATATTAATGAATTTTAGACTAATTAAATGAAATTACAACTTATGTGCTTATATAAATTATAAAATTCAAATATATGAAGATTTTTTTGTATGAAAATTTATATATATATATATATATAAAACCAAATGATATTTGAAAATATCGTAGTTTCTGAGTGAATTAGTTGCCAAAGTCTTCAATATATTTTCGGTTTCCTGAGTATTTAAATTAATGAAAGCAAGAATAAGTACTAATATCCAAATAAAAGCGAATAAATATTAAAGATTTACTAAAAATAATGCATACTTATTAACGCACAAAACAAAATAATCAAACAATATTCTAAAACTTCATTTTTTTATTTCACAGTGGCTCAGAAGTGAAAAGCAATTTATACGTCGGATACCTTTTGTATCCGTATAATTTTTAAATCAAAATCCCCTTACCGAAACATGTAGTTAACATAAATCTCCCCACTAAAAATTTCACAAAACAGAATAGAAGAAAACCTTTTATTCTGTCCAGAACTTGGAAATTACCGGGCACTTTTACTCAATATCGATTTCGAATACATGGAACAGAAAATCCTTTAAAACTAATTAAAATATTCTTTTCTCGGAATACATACTCAGTATTTATCCCGTAAAGCTTTTTCTGTCTCTGATAATAAGTAGATATGGTGCGTCAGAGTAATGAATGTTTAACGTTGAAAATCTTTTTACATTTTAGCAATTTAAAATTTCCTTCACCGATTACAAAGAAAAGCTTATAGATGCATATTCAACTACTGAGGACGACTTCCTTCCCATTAAATGAGCAACTCTTCCAGGTCGTAGCGGCGGGTACGTTCTCTCCATTGTAATTAATTTACGACTCACTCTGGCTGTCTTAATTTCTGTCGAGCTAATCGGATTTAGCATTTTCCTCTAAAAGCCTAATAAATAATCCAAGTAAGTGAAATTTCTAAGGTAGGATGGGAAGGATTTTTATAAACTTACTCGGGTGTAAATGACTTTGGATGCTACTTTTTTTCATCCTTATTTAGTTTTGGAAGTCGTCAAGAATGTTTTTGCTAGGACGCATCTTTTCATATTTCTTGAATTGATCTAGCAAAGAGACATGTTTTCAAATTTCTAAAAGAGATCTCCACGCTTATTTCGCGTTTTTAAAGTAATTTCTAAATTTGTTATGGAAATCAAATTATCGTATTTAATTTATAAAAATGCAACTATTCGTTTATTAAAATTTCTTTTAACTAATTAATTTAAGTATGTTTAAGGAATAAAATTAATATTTGAATAATACCTACCTATATGCAATTTTTGCACATTATTTTGTATCAATGTGATTCATCAAGAAATATAATATGAATAACTAATGATATCAGTTTTGCAAAATGAACTGAAATTGACTACAGAAACATCTTTATTCAAATAACTTCTGATTAATAATCAATTTACGACTGATTCTGTTAGTCTAAATTTCTGTCGATTAGATAATCTAAATAGGTAGAATTTCTACTATATGATGTAAGCGAATTTTGTGAATCAAGTCGGATACACATGACTTGGTGTGTTGCCAATTCCTTTGTTTAATTTCTTAATTTTTAGGAATCTTACATCAGGAAAGCGATACATCTTTTTATATACCTTTAAATGATCTCCTCTTTAAACTCGTTATTCTAAATAGAACTTATAAAGTCACTGTATAAATCACACTATAAGTTACATTAAACTTGCAATCATTAACAAAGTGACCATTCTTATACTAGAATTTAGTTTTACTTAATAAACTAAATATTTCGAAGGAAAACAGAAACATTTCAAACAGCTCGTTTTCATGATTTTCAATACATTATTCTGTTTCGGTATCATTCATTGCAATATTTTATGTAATGCTAAGAACACAAATTTTGCTTAATAATCTAATTTTTGGTATAGAAAAATATATATTTGAATTACCTTTTCAATATTTGTATATGTGCAAGTATGATTATCATTCACATTTTGAGATAAAAATTCTTGTTTAACTATCATTTAATGCATTATTCCAATATAATATCCCTCATTAAAATATTTTATTACTAACTAGCATTGAAAACTTTATTGTACGAATGAATTATTTTAGTAAGAAGCGCATCTATAAGGATTCTTTTCTGAAATCTGTGTATTTACGTTTTATTCAGAGATTTTGGGCAAAAAGACTGTTACCGTTTAACTATTAAAACGCCTTCCCTAACCAATCAATAGTTTTTTTAACTTGAAACTAATTAACTGAGAAACTCGCTTTAAACTACCAAATGGGAAGTTTCACACCCTGAAATAAAATTCTATAAAACTGAAATGTGAAGCACGTTAAAGATATATTCAAATGCACACAAACTGTTTTGCCATTTATTCAGCATCACGACGGATCATTCCTTTGACGTTATCAATGAGAAATTTGAGTCGGTATTGCGACACAGTTCTTTGCCACAAATGTGCCGAAAACAATTTTCGTAGACTCTTTCCCAAATATTCTGGAAACGAATATTTTGGTTTACTATGCATGCTTATAAGAATTTTTTTTAAATTATTATTAATTTGTAATAAAGTTCAATTCATGCGAAGTCACTGTTACATAAGACAAAAATAAATTCATCTGTATTTTGAGATGTAACTATAAACTGTTTTACGCTGTGCCATGGCGAAATACTACAAGCAACAAATAAAAGAAGCGAATCGGATTTCAAAATAACAGTGGCGTGCGGTAGTTCTAAGACTGACTGAACCAGTCAAATTTTAAGTACACATAATAAGTACATTATCTGTATGAGCTTTAAAAAGACGATCATATAATAATGTTGCAAATTTACGTTCGTATATGTGTAATAAATCATAAAAAAATTTCCTTCATAATTTTTCTCCTTCGTTGCATGTAAATATGCATGCTCCATACCAGCACTGAAAAGTCACGTGATTGGTGAAAGAGAGAATGTTCACATGAAAGAGCATGAACTCAACGAAACCAATAGAAACGTGGGATGAAGTACGAATCACTTGCTTACTTTACACATGCATTTTTGAATTGCAGCGTGATCCGCTGGAAAGCCAGAAATATTGCAACCAAGGACAATTCAATACGAGACGTATTCTGCCGCATTCAAGGGAGGGGTCGTCAGTAGGGACAAACAGAACAGAATCGTGATTTCACTAAAAGTTCTCGAGAGAAAAGACTAGACTGTGTATGAGAAAACGAAATGTTTACTGAAGCAGTGCTTCACTTGATTCGGTTGAATGCGCGCCACTGCAAAATAACATTGGACTGTGCATTTGAAATGTATCATTTGACTCCATTAAAGAATGCTATTTTTTAAATACTACTATTTTTTGCATTCAAAGAAAACATCTATTTATAGAAATCTATACATTTGTTACTTTATGAACTCGAAACATATTACGATGCAACATTAAAATATCACTTTCCCTTCCTTCTTCCTTATATATGTAATTTTGTAAAGAATTGAGAAATTGTCATCTTTATTATTAATACGGGTAATTCTACTTAAATGTATTCAGTAGTTGTAGAGTATATTTTAAAAATTATCTTATAATTTGAATAAATAATGAATGTGCAGATCTTAGACTAAGCTGAATTAATCTTGAAATTCTGAAAATGATGTTAACTTTAGTCTGAATACTACAAAAATATTAAAAGAAATGTAAAGGAACGTACATTGCAGTTATTTAAAAGTGAAAATTACCGTGTTTATTTATTACAAATAGAGTCATTTTGAAACTGGTACATCCTATGTATGCTTCAGTAAAAAATTACCAGCTTAGAGGAGTTTCCCTTTGTGCATAAAATGAACATGAACCCTCTTTCCAACATTTACTTGAGTTCATTGAAGAGTAAGAGCATCTATATTCAAATACAAATCAAGCTGACAGTGCACGGAAAGCTGAACGGCGCATCATTACGCCTAATTAAATAGTCCTGAAAATGTCCCTGATGTATTTAAATGTAATTAATATATTTAGGCGCAATTTACTTTTTAGCAATAATTGACATAATGTGCCATACAACTCTATATTTAATACGAAAGCTATTTTATTTCATAGATCTTTCTCTGCAGTATTTAAACAAGTAGAAATATTCCGTTATTCGCTAGTGATATACTTTCAGCTTGAATTGTAATTGATTGTTATCAGACGCTTCTCTACGAACGGAAAATATCACCGACTTTTGCAGTTCCAGAAGGCTCAGTACTTATGAATATGACCAGACATTCGTATACAATAATAATATTACAGAAGATATTTGAAATACAAACATAAAAGTGGTTTCCATATTTTTTGCATTAACTTCAAGTTAGGTATCTAAAAATAAATAATAAATTGAATTTATGTATGAAACAAAACAAATACAGGTAGATGCAGAAGAATAATATCTATAGCTTGTCCACATCTCGCGAATAAATTTTTATCGAATGTGGTCCGTTATATAGCGATTAAAAATATGATTTAATGCTATATTAAAATAAGGTAAAGTAAATGATTTATGTTTAGTTGTATAACAATTTTAATTATTCCTTCTTTGCTTAATTATGTATATATGCATCACCTACTAATTTTCGTCTTTTGAAATTAGTCTCGAATAATTCAGGGATTAAATAATAAAATAATTAATTTATTACAATTTTGACTTGCTATATGGAGAGTTTTATCAAAGAAATTTGAATCAAAAAGTAATATTTAATTAATAATTCAAAATTACTTTGCTATTATTCTTCCTATATTTCTTAAGATCATTTATAGAGATCCCCACAACTGCTGTTGAAAATTAAAGGCAATCATTTAGTACTGGATTCAATTTTGGAATTGAAAAAAAAAGTGAAGCATACTTTTTACTTTCATATAAAACACAAAATTATTCTTAAACAGAAATTGGGGCGCGAATTTCATATATAACATAAAATGATTCTTAAACAGAAATTGAGGCGCGCATTGTCCTTTTCAGCTACAGCATTTTAAATCTCAGGAATAACTTTTCAGTCCTTACACATCCTGGCGTCACACGGAAAGAGGGAAGCATGTCATAATGTATATGTAATTCGTTTCTTTCCACAACTTTGAAACTGTCCGGCCGATTGCCATATTGCCACATTTAATGACAGTGATGTGGCCCATTTCTCAAGCCTTCTAATCTGCCTTTGAATACAAGAGCAGAAAATTTAGAGAAATTACACTCGCTACTCAACGTTTCCATTTTTCGCTCATAACTCATCGTTCAATTGTTAACTCATTAGTCACTGTCAAGCCAGGAGAGACATGTATCCGGTCCATGTTAGTCCCCTTAATTACACTTCGAGAAATTTCCTATACCCCCGGCTTGTTTCCGATCTTGACAACAATGTGCCTGCAGAGCAGGGAGCTAGGCATCAGATATAAGTCAGAATAAGGACACTATTATAATAAAGATCAGAGTCACTTTGAAAGCATAAAGGTAACAATTACGTATTTTCTGTCTACCTCAGAATTTACTAAAATATTCTCAATTCCTTGGCATCACTCAGGACATTTTATACTTATTGATTATATTGGCAACTAGTTTTGAGGCTGCATTAGGACAACTCGGAGATCCACATTACACCAGCCGAGTTTAATTTAGCTTAGCTATTTTAACGTCCCATTTTTGAGCAACACGAGGGCTATTTTGGGAGGTATCTCGTAATTTTAAACTGCTGTCATATGGGACAATGCCTGAGCTGACACCCCCTCAACAAACATCCGCACCACACCTGCGGGTGGACGGTTGGTCACTACGTTTGATTTAACGTGCAACAGGCCCAACACACGAAGGATCTTCAGTGGGGTCGGGTTTCGAGCCTAGAGCCCTTCGGCCCCAAGGCTGGGCCTTACCACTAGGCCACCGCGGCCCTTACTCCTGCCGTATGTGCGTTTCATAAACGAGCACCTTGTCCGAGTATTTGACATATCTTTTTATGAAAGCATACAAACTAATGACATTTTAGAAACATATTAAAGAGCCTTAAATCCTTGAAACTTCTGTGCGATTCATGAAAGAGCTCTATACAAAATTAATATTAAAACGTTTCAGCAATTTGAAAAAAAAATTCTCCAGTATCTCAATAAAAATATTATATTTATACTTTGTGAGAGAAAAGATTCGATATTCTTTTGCGGAAAAATATATTTACAATAATCCAGAATACTCGGCGTTGTTATGTCTTTTTCTTTTTAAAACATGTAGGAAAAATGAAAAATGCTATGTGTTTTAATAATAATATCTTATTAACGGAATATTATTTAAATTTTAAAATAATTTTTTATCTCCCACGCCGACCCTGCTTACCCAAAGGGTGTAAAGCATGTCACGAGAAGCAGGAAGAAAAATTTCAATACAAAACAATATAAGTAATATAATACAATATAAGTAATACATTACAAAATACAAATGTCAATATAAATACAATAAAATACAAACAACAAGCACAATAAATAATTACAAACATAAATAATAAATAAGTACAAATATACGCAATAGATAAACATACATAAAAATAAGCAAAAAATAAAAATAAATTAATAAAAAAATAGTAAATAAAATTTAAAAAAACAGAGGAAAAGAAACAAAATAAAATTATAAGAAGTCAATAATTAAATAATTTACAAAGTAACTCTGTTTTTTAAACCTATAGTATTTTTAGAGACATATGTAACGAGTTCCATCAAAATTGGTCTAGGATGAAACATGCCATCCAGATTGCATACTAGTTGCCCCGTTTACCAAATATTTTTCTATGACGCATCCTTATCCAACCCGGAGATCAGCGATAGGATTCATTTACCATTACAGTATATTTTTTTTTTAACTATGAGAAACATACATGCTAAGTTTCATCAAAAATGCTCCAGCCGTTCCGGTACAAGTCTCTACAAGCCTTAGGAGTAGTCATCGAGCTAAGAAATAGATGAGAGAAGATTTATGTTCATTGTATTTTTAGTTTGACAGTTTGAAACATATCACACAAATTTAATGCTAATCAGTCCCTTAATTCTTTTATTTATTTCAACAACTCACGCGCTCTCCCCTGAATGGGTTTGAGTTGATTTAAACCTACAACATTTTTAATCGAATATAGAGAAACCTGTATGTTACAATAGAATCACTTCAAGCGATCTGTATTCGCATCCTACACATGCTGATAGTAGTTAACATCCTGAGAGGTTGATTAGAGAAGATTTAACTCCCCCACAGTTTTAGTTTGACAGGTTGAAAACAATTTAATCAAATCTGTCCATTTGTTAGATATATTTAGATGGATGGATGTTGGGGTTTAATGACGCAAGAGCCATATTTGGCTATGCTGCGCCGTTAAAATTCCAAAATATGAATAAGTTGCTGCGCTTTGAAATAATTCTTTAAAAGAGTTTGAAATGAAAAAGTACACATATGAAATGCAAGGTAAAATTGCAATAGATCAGGATCAATCGTAACGGGAGCAGAGAAGAGTTACATATATTTAAACAACTACCTACCTTAGGCAGTAGAAATGGGTTTTGGTTTTATTCACGGGTGCAGTATTTTTAGTCGGCTAATGAGAATCATGTGTATCAAATTTCGTCCAATCCCAGCCGTTTGGAAGTGATACTGGGAAAAAAAGCACTCATGTACACATAACGAGTTATTTATATATAGATGATGTTTTATTCAACGAAAGGTTCCTCTTTTATTAGTTAATTGGGTAATTGTGATATTAAACATTAAAGTAGAAAATGTCAACAAAATTCTTTTTATTGGAAGGCAGAACATTTTATAATAATCCATTCCCGGGAAACTACAGGATTTTGCACGAAAAGAATTTTTTATTTCTCTACAATTATCCAGAAATTTAGGCAACATAAATTATTCGATAAAGATCTCATACTCACTGTGACAGCGAGGCGTCAAGTTTCATTATTTTAGTTGTTCTAGTTTAGTTTAGTTATATTAACGTACCGTTTTGAAGCAACGTGAGAGCTATTTTGGGACGGACCTCGTAATTTTGAACATCGGTCAGATGATGAGGACGACACCTGAGCTGGCACCCCCTCTCCAAACTTCCGCACCACACCAGCGGGTTAATAGCTCTAGTACGACGCTATATTTGCATGAACAGTAGTTTTTATTAATTCTGTCAATTTTATGCAAGTGTGTTCCTCTTTATAAGTATGTTTGTTTGCTGTGTTACTACTCCTCTCTTCTACACTGCTCTGCTAGCTTTGAGAGATCTGTTAAAGAGAAGCAAGTTGCTTCTGAATAAATAATTTTTTCTCTTTAATGCCATGCCTCTTTTGCTCAAAATTATTATTTAATAGGATATAATAAATTATTTTGGTATCCTATCGTATCTTCATAAAATTTATAAACTCGGTTCATATTTTTGGCCTTTTATATCTTTTTCAAATATAATCATTTGCTGTGATAATAACACTACATTATTCATTAGATTCTTCAGAATAAAGATTCTTTATTTCTTTACAAAATTCACCAATTTCGGTTCTATTAGTAGAACAGAATATACCCTCTTCTTATATTCTAAATATTTAGATGTTTCGAAATTTAATCTTTTATTAATATAACAAAGTAACACTTAGTTCAAAAAAATGAAACAGTTTTATTAAATATCTTCATTATTATTTGGTAAAATAGAATAAATTCTCTATATATTTTTATTGCATTCATACCTTAATGAAATTTAATCATTTGCTAATGTAATAAAATTGCACTTTGCTCGTTATAAGAGCCTAGTTTGATGAAATACAATTTCACTGCCTTTTCATCAATTTCTTTACAATATTCACAGTTTTAGACTACCTAGTTTATTATTTAATGAAACAGAATAACTTGTTTCCATGATTTTTTTTATTTTGTCATTTTCTAATATGAGTCGCTCAGAAGTCAATGAGGATAGGTCCAGAAAAAAAATTGAGAAAATTCATGTTTTTAATACAATGATTTTTTAAATTTTTGTTTTATTACGGTATCCGACTAGGTTGAAAAGGCGATTTTCGAAGAAAAATTAAAAAACTTCTTTATGACCTAAAAATAAAGCTACAACTTTAAATTACAAACAATTGAAAAATGAAAATTTCACTAAAATTGGTCGACGAAAAACGCATGTGTGAATCACCTTTGAGGATGTAATAGACAACAGATTTTATGACAGCTTTATTTAGTCATGTTTTTCAGTCACTGACATATAGGATAATTTTGGCAAAAAATCAATGTCACCAACTTTGAATGTTCATGAAATATTTATTCATTAAAATAAATTTTATCTTGCGGTCTATTATATTCTAGATAGTTTGAGAAGCACGCATGTGAAATTAGAATTAAATATGTCACATATTTCATATTTTTCAATTATGCTGTTTTTCTTAACATTGAAATTTTTATTAAAATTCTTGAAAAAATTAATTATTTTCAAAAACTACTGATTATATATGAATTTTTATTTCTAATTGTAATTATTTAAGCCTATTTTTGTTATTTAGCTCTGTAAATCTTTTCTGTGCATGCTTTTTTTAAATTTTTTCTCCGAACATAATTGGGTACTTAATTTGATTAGTAAAAGTATATAAAGTCTTCTAATGAAGCAACGAGTGAATCTTTTAATAACTAACAATAATGTTAATTGAATCAAAATCCCAGAAGACCATCTTTATAAAATACTGTTTCTATAGTTTCAGGCAATAGATTTAATTTGAATAACAAGCAATAAAGTAGAACAAAGAAGAAAAAAAAAATAATAACTTGTTATCATGATTTCTGGAAAGTTAATCATGTTCTAATATAATAAAATGGCTTATTCATCTTGG
>BGPR01000041.1:702171-721839 GCA_013235015.1 Araneus ventricosus
TTCTAATATAATAAAATGGCTTATTCATCTTGGTAGGTCACTTTGTAGAAGATCGTTTTAATCTTTTTAGCCAATTTATTTAATTTGAATAACAAGCAATAAAGTAGAACAAAGAAGCCAACGGAAACTCTTTTTCTATTGGACAATTCTCGCGAATTCATTGGTTTTGAGCCAACAGAGCCGATGAAGCGAAAAACGATTGTCATAATCACGCGCTTTAGTGCTGTTTAAGAGGCGCCTGGCGTAGTGCGGTCCCCCAGAATGAAATATCACCAGTCTTTTCGCAGATGAGTGGCATTATCAGACGTATGAGAATAATATATCATTACTATCTGATATCCTTTATTAACGACCTCTCTGAAGAAGGGCTTATGGCACATGTGATGAGGCCTCCGGTCTTAGTTCAACGCATATTGAATAATTCACCAACGATGTTGTACAATGGCATCGCTTGACCCCCTACATATGTATGCTGCGCAACGCAAAGCTCGTTCGCTTTACTAGACATTAATGGAAGCTGTGGAACGCATGAGGTTTCTGATGGAACACTGCTCTCGATGGAACTGTCATACGGGGATAATATTGAAATGCGGGATACACTAGTCAATGGGCATTGGATGGAAAGTTTTTGCACATGGATGGATGCAGTTGTTTCAGCAAAATGTGTGTGTGAGATATTGAAAGGGATTTCTTTGAGGATTTGGGTGACATAATATAATCGTGTTTCATTTCAGAGAGATAATCAATGTATTTGAGGTTAGGACATAGAAAGGCATTTCAATAGGCCAGCATGTTCTTTCATTCCTGCAATGCACTATTTTTTTCATTTTTCAATAAATGTTGTCTAAATCTATGTAAATGGGTGGATACACTAGTCATTGGGTATTGGGTTGGAAGTTTTTGCACATGGATGCAGTTGTTTCAGCAAAATGTGTGTGTGAGATACTGAAAGGGATTTCTTTGAGGATTTCGATCACTATGATAATCGTGTTTTATTCTTTGAAGAATAAAATCAACGAATATAATCAGTGTATGGGAAGTACGGACACAGAAAGTCTTTACAATAGGTCAGAATATTATTTTATTCCTGCAATATACTATTTTTTTAAATTTCAACTAAAGATGTATAAATCTATGTAACTGAGTGTAGGAAACGCAGGAAAAATAATTAACGATTTTAATTTGGGACTATATTATTTAATTCAAAATAATTAATTAAAGGCATTAATCTTTCATTTACAATTTCATAATTATTGAACTTTCTTTTCTTCAAGTCAAAAATTATTTTGTAAAAATGTGTATTAATAAATAATTAAAGTATTCTAAATTAATTTTTAAAAAGTCAGAAATGGAAGGGATGTAAATATGAATCATTGCGTGGTGTGATGTTAAAAATAAACACTCATGATATTTTCACTCCTAACATTTAATTTGGTGATTTGGTTTTCGGATAAAATTGCTCGCTTTTTTTTAATTTTAAAATCAGCGAAAAGATGTATTATAGGCCATAGAAAAAAAATTGATTTGTCGTTAAGAAATATATGTTATACATTTTCCTTTTGTTTTATTTGATATATAAGTTTTGTTTTATCGTTTAAGTAGCCCTGTTATTAACACTGCTTAGAAAAATCTTAAAAATGTAGTCTTTGAATATATTAAACTAAGAAAATTTAATTTCTCTAATATGTCAATTCACATCATGAAGAATATACATTCCGAGAATTATTGGACATATTACGCGCAGCCAAGGGATCTCACATCGACATTTATTAACTTTTTTACTGCTTTTGTAGTGAGATAGTAAAGACATTTTGTTTCTATATGTTCTAGTTTTTGTTTTATATAATTTGTAATAAGTCCAACAATTCTCGGACACCCTGTATTTCTGCATATATTTCTATCCTACATTTAATTTAAATTACTACACAAAGACTGCCGTATTCTTCAGTTGTATAAACTTGGTTTTTAAAATTCATTATAATTGAATAAATCCCCTTATAATACACTCGAAAATCCGCTAAAACGGTTCTGTGTACAATTTATATTTATTTTCCCTGCGTAGGATAATAAAATTGAATATTTTACTGGAGATAAATAAATCATGCATGAAAGGCAAATTGATAGCGCATGCATGCAGTACAATAACAAGTTTGCCCAAATAATACATATTATCCATTCTTCTTGTTTATTTGAAATATTAAAATCTTTCTTTCAAGACAGATACCCAATTTCATTATTTCTCCAACCCAGGGAACCTAACTTGATAATTTTTTTTTTTAATTTCTATATTATTTTGTAAGTTAAAAGGCAATTTTTTATATATTGAAATTTTATTGTACACATGTTAGCAAATAGAATCTTGTCTAATTAAAATATTAAATAATTTCAAAACAAATATCAATTTTCCTTTATTTGCCCTCACACGAAACATGGCTCAATAGAATATTCAAATTTCTCTCTCATTTTTTGTAAGCTACTAAGCAAATATCAAATATTATCAATTCATTATATTATATACTTCTCAGTTTAACTTCCTATAAATTACATATATTGCCAGCATATTATGGTCATCTTTACAAATAAAAAAATATTTACCATTGCTGTCTAATTCAAAAATCATATTCATTCAAAAAATATATATCTATTTTCCGGGGTTTCCCCCCACCACCATACAGAATATAACTTAATAATAAAAATTGAAATCGCCTCTCCTTTTTTTATAGAAAATTTCTAAGTATATTTCAAAGGCTGGCATTTTATTCCACTGATGTTAACAACTAAAACAAACGTTAAGAAAAACCAACCGCAGAAAAACAAAAAATAATAAAAACCGAACGGGAGCTAAAATAAATAATAAAAAAATTAGCGTTTTCCTGTGCCATTTACTGCCACTTACTCTGTTTTACTTAACATGCAGACTATAACATCAGGCTGTCTAACTCAAATATCATATTCATTCAAAAAAATATCTATTTTCCGGTTTTTTTCCCTCCACCATACAGAATGTAACTTGATAATAAAAATTTAAATTTCCTCTCCATTTTTAAGAAAATTTCTAAGTAAATTTCAAACGCTAGCATTTTATTCCACTCAAGTTAACAACTACAACAACCGCTAAGAAAAACCAACCGCAGAAAATCAAAAAATAATAAAAACCGAACGGGAGCTAAAATAAATAAGATTTTTTTTAGTGTTTTCCTGTGCCATTTACTGCCACTTACTCTGTTTTACTTAACATGCAGCCTATAACATTAGGCCTTCGTTAAAAATATATCGTTTTCTCCCCACCCAATGAACAATAAAGACGAAGATGTGGTCTTTTAATCAATACGGGGCGCAGGTGTGCGGAGCGTTGTTAGGGATTGAGCCCCTATGGTGAGAGGGCATAGCAATTCCTGGTTTCTCATTTCTGGAGCCCAAATTCTTTTAATAATTCTGGACTATCGTCCCCAAATGCCCGTTTAGATTCATGGCGAGGGGTCATCGGAAAATTGCGCGATTTCTTTTCTAGGACATAGAACTAGCACATTTCCAGCTATTTAACTGCAAACAAATAACTAATTCAAATGAATTCGTCCTATGTATAGCTTATATTATATTGGATGAGAATCATTGAGATGTTTTTCGTGTGTTTCATGAAAGTTAAACATTTAGAATAATTGAGCAAACATTTGAGTAAATTAGTAAGAATACTAAATTATTATAGTCATTGGCGGAAATGTTTCATTGAAATGAATTCGTCCTGAATATAGCTGACGAATGAAATGAGAATCATTAGGATATTTTCTTTTATATTTCATGAATGGTAAATATTTGAAATAAATTTGGAATTAAGAAGACTGATTGCTTTTTTTCTTTCAAAGAAATAATTAATTCAAATAAAATTCGGCTAACGGGTAGATGAGAAAGTTGTTGGGATATTTTCCCATGCATTTAATGAAAAGAAAATATTTAAATGCTTAAAATAAACTTTAACGTAGGAAGGCTAAGTATTTATTTTTATTCAAAGAAATAATTCATTTAAATGAATCTGACTTTAAGCTGTTGCATGTATGTCTAACAGTTTAACGATAATCAAAAATATAACTATTGGGATTTATTCTTTATGATTCCATCAAAGGATATTAGCATTTAAAATATTTTTCATATAAAAGGATTAAACAAAATAAATTCTTCATTAAAAAATGTAGAAGAAGCTTTTTTAAGGAACATATTGTGAAATAACTAGAGCATTCACTACTTTGTGTATTTTTGTATCTCATTATTCAATTAAATGTGAGTTATATATGCTAGACATTTATTCATTAAATAAATGTGTAAGATATATAACTGTAATTAGAAAATCTTGAGATGTTTTATCTTTTGTGTTTACGTAAATCAAATATTGTTATGCTTAAAAGACAATTTTCGAAGAAAGGAATTTTCTGAAAATAAAATTAAAACTCCTGTGCATCCAAAAGAATGCATTTATTTGGAAATGGATAACTCTGAAAAAATTAACTTCTTTAACAGAATATTTTTTGCTATTTGGCCGTACCTTTAACATTAATTAAGATTTTTAGCATTCGCCTGCATAAAATGAAAATAACTCTTATTTATTTTAGGATATCGATATTTATTAAACAGAATTTTTTTATGCAAGTAATAAAAAAACTTCTTGGGTTTCTTTTGTTTTGTATCTGTAACTTCCATTGTTCCTTGTAACATCCCTTGAACCTCCTTTGTGGGGTTCTTCTGAATTTGTAATTCTTCAGGCATGATTTTCTATAAAGCAGATTTATTTTTTATTGTTTTACGTTGGTGCCTAAGTAAATATGGTTTTTATTTGGAGTAAGGATATGAGATGTACGGATCTTGATACCGGATAAATAATAAAGTCGGACTTTACTTTCAAAAGTAAAAATGAAAAGATGCTTTTTGTTTAGATTATTTCTCTATAACGTGAATATGTAACAAATGTCATAAAATGGCAATTAAAACGCTGCTTTTCAAAATTAACCGAAATCACTTTCTAAATTATTTTTGCTTACTTATTTTTACTGGTTTTAAATTTTCTAGAAACTCGCGTTGTCGATGTTCTTATTACCCACAATATGATGTAAATGACCGGGGTCGGGATTTATAGATGAAAATCAATCTGAAGCCTTTTACAGCATTGACGACACTGATAAAATCTGTTTAAAAGACTGCTTCTAAAGCTGACACTTAAGATCAAAATTGTTGAACAACATGGTTTCTTAAGTATGGGTTTTGTTCCCAAATGGGACTGCAAAAACTGTGGAATTTCGTGCTTTTGCTAGAATTTTCAATACGAAAGCGAATTAAATGCACAATATACAATTTTATTACTGACAATTTATGTAAATTTATCAAATCACCTTGATAATTCTTTTCTCACTTTATTTAGGATATTTTCAAACTAAATGCAATTTTCGTGCCCTAAGAAAATTTATTTGATGAAAAAGGGGTTGCGAAAAAGTTTTTCTACCGAAGTGGGAAAGATTTTTAAGACATGGTGTATAGAGAGAATCAATAGGGGTATCTGTTAGGGAGAGAATCTATTAGTAACAGAGTGATGATTAATTATAATATCCCAAACGAGAACAAAAAACTTTCTATAATGTTTAATAATCTCCTTTAACAAAAGTACATTATGAAACTGGTCTTAATATGTCTTGCCAAAGTCAAACTTTAACATAAATGAATGACCTAATTCAAGAAAACTCCAGTCAATTCCTTCGAACACCACTTCATCCCTCTGTAAATGTAGCTGTCAAATGAAACAAAAAGAATCCCGACTAGATGCATCCCTTTAGGAACAAATCGGCGTAACATCATTTTCAAATAAAATATTCCATCGATGCTAGGACATCGGGAATTCCTAATGCATTGAATTCAAAACTGTTGCGTGGAAAGAGGAAATTATTTCAGCCATTCTCTTCTCACACATCTTCAGTGAGAAGCATCAACCCTTTTGGAATAAAATGGAGTCACAGAGGAGGCCATTTACCAAGCGAGGACCCCAGTTGCTCTAGAACGACGAGCTTATCGCGAGACGTCAGCTAAACGCATTATGCAGAGTTAATGCCATAGATAAAAGTTGGAACTCCTAAGATCCTGCAATGCTTTCGCTCCAGTGATTTTTCTTCGGAACCTAGGAAAGGATTTCTTCTGCAGTAATTATTTTATTCAGAAACAGACTGTTTTGAAATTCGGGAATTAAACTTTTGAAATTTCTCCCTCCCAAGTGATTAATGTCTTTCTGGGGGGATGGTTGTGGCCTGGATGAAGGAAAATTTAATCGACTGTCTAGCTTGGATCTTAAAGACGGCCTTCGCCGCTACCTGCAGGTTAACTACAGGAGGGCTTTCTTCTTCTTTATTCTATTATGTTGACGAGGCAGAAGTAATGAAATTAAATTATCTTCGTTTTTTAAAAATGGGTTGAACGGAAATAAATAGTTTTTTTCTCCCTAACAAATGTATGCCGACTGTGCCGCTTAGCGTTCTTAACGCATACATCAGGTGTGCATTCAGAAATACGAAAATCTCTACTAAAATGTTTTCTTGAATAATTTTTCTGCAGAACTCGGTTAATAACCTCGGTTAGGATCTTAATGAAATATATGTATTTATAAATATAAGTGAAATATTGAAAAATCCGCGAACGAGATTCTTTTGTGTATCTTAAGATAAAGATTACATTTACACTAAGTTTAATGACAGTCGATCTTGCCGAATTTCGTTTTTATTTCTATTAAGTTGACGAGGCAAATGCAATGTAATGTAATCAGTTTCGTTTAAAAAATGAGTTGAATGTGTATAAATAGTCATTTTTTACTTAGTCGTGTATGAAATATATTAAGAAAAAACATTTGATTTCAAGATTTTAAGGAATTTATACGTTTTAGATCTTCTTGAGTATATAAATATCATTTTTGGAGCAATGTCTGTCTCTGAAAACGATAACTCAAAAACAATACGTGCAAAACAAATGAAATTTGGCATTTGGTATTTTTTATAAAATTTTAAAACTGTATTAAATTTTCGTCGAAATTCGTCTACGGGAGATTTGCCTGTTGGTCTGTCGATCCATGTGGATGTGAACGCTATAATTCAAACAAACAACAAGCAAGGTGGATGACTTTTAGTATATGATGTTTGCACAAAAACTGTAGATCTGTTTCAAATTTTGGACCCAAACGGTCAAAGAGAAATTGCTCAGAATGCACACTCGATATTGTTAATGATGCAACGAAGTTAAACACAAAACTTGCCATTTTGTGGAAGTATACGAGAAAGGCGAGGGAGGAATATTCTCGCTGATTGTCATATATGTTGACCTTGAAGGGTGTGCTATTTGAGAGTCTTAACTTTAGTAACATTTGCCTTTCAGAAGTATGAGAATCCATACAAAAATGTTTTCTCGAATTATTTTTCTTCTGTAAGCAGTGCATAATATGGAAAAATATATTAGTTTAAAATCATAGGTACATAAACTAGTTGGGTCATTCTCATGAAAAAGGTACAAATAGATAAAAAAAAATTATTTAGCAAAAGTATGTTAAAAATCTTAGAAATTGCATGGATGTTTCCATTCAAGCTTAATAAATAACCTTATATTACAGTTCTATTTTATTTTTCACCTTTTTTTTCCTTAAATTTTTGACCTGTCTACGAAGGAGACATGATAGACAACGGAAATTTTACATTTTTAAACGAAAACACAATTGACTAATTATAGGGCAGATTTGGTTATTTCTTATAATTAAACAATAAAATTAGTTGTTAAAAACAGCGCAAGAAAACTTAACATTTTAAAATAAATAGCACTTTTTAAATAATGACACTGACTGTGCATTAGCTAAATAATATTTACAGACAATTTCAAATAAATTAAAGTCAACATTTTGCAGGAAAGTAATCAATTATAAACTAGATTAAGGAATATCATATAGTTACGTATTAATAAACAATATAGTAAATCTCGTATTAAGTTTTTTCTACTCTCTTCTCTTCTGAATTTGAGCATCTGACTGCTTTGTCTTTTTATTTTTTGATGTTCCCATTTTTTCTAAAAATAAATTTAGCTATTAAAATGTTTTTATACATTATTGAAGCTTTCATATTATAAATATTATATACGAAATGTTTACCTTAATTCGTTTCGAGAATATAATTTCCATTTTAATTATTTAAAAAATACAAAAGAAAAATCACTAAATTTCATAAAAAATATCTACCAAAGAACTTTTAGTTGATATTATTTTAATTTATCAAACTGTATCATTATTTTTGAGATTTCGTCTCTTTCACTGACAATGCCATCCTCTCTGTGAAGATGCCGTGACCACGGAGGAGACAAAAACTAAGTTTTGAATTTTTAAGTACTTTGGTTTTTACGTGGCTAAAGTGGCACACTTATTTTTATTAAATTCGCTACTAAACCTATCAAAATTTTGTATTTTAATTATAAAGTAGATTTTTCTTAACTTATTTATGATGTCCACACAGTGGACGCTGAGAACTTTACCGATCTCTAAATGGAGCAAATGAATTGGAATATATTTAATAAATTCGCAATAAAACGAAAATTTTTCCTTAAAGAACAAATTTTCTGCCTCTCTTATAAACTCTTTCATAATGATTTGACATGAGCTTCCATTTATTTTTTTTTAAGTTATTTTCTTTGTACATGGAGGGAAACTTAATTTTGCAGGAACAAAGTTTAAAAATTAATTCCTTAGTAAAAATTATATATTTAAAAAATATTAAGTTAAACCTTAACTAGAGACTTTAAATGAGTTAATACTGAATAAAAAAAAGTAAAATATTTTTTAAATGTTTGAGTACCAATAAAAATATGTTGTGTTTCAGATGTAGGGACGTCCACGGAGGGGACTTTTATTTTCATTGAAAAATTAGAGTTGAATAGTAGAACTATTTTAGTAGAAACATATTGAATAGCTTTCTTAAAACTTAAATTATACGTATAAACAAAGATATTAGGACATTTTTTGCACTTTCTAATTTTTATCACCCCTGGACTGTAAAAAGTACCTTTTCGTGATAAGAAATATGTCTTTTCATTAATATTATGGTTATTAAAATTGTAAATTAACTGAAACTCTACAAATTAAAATGGCAAATCGGGAAAAAGATATCCGGAATATCAAGGTTATTATTATGTGGAAAATCTATCGTAAAATAATTATTCATATTTCGCTTCATAAGATGATGCTTTTTATCGTATTATATAACAGAGATATATAAATAAAGTTACTAAAAACTTTTAAATATGTTAATAAGGAATTTAAATGTAATAAGGAATTTAAATATACTAAATATAATTTTTGATGATTGATAATAGCATCAAATCGCTTTTTAAAACAGCTTATATAAAAAAAATTGCGTAGAAATGAAGAAAGTAAATGATTGGTGTGCTTTAATATTTCACTTTTGTTAATAAATACTCTTAACCTAAAGAATGTAGATCTTAATTTATAATTAAGTCAATAACTTTTGTTGAAGCAGTTAAATTGTATTTATTGATGTCGTGATGTCACTTTAAAAATAAAGCAAACTACTCATGCTTCACAGTAAAATACGTACAGAATTATAATTAAAAGTTATAAGCCACTTTTTTTAGCTTAAACTTTTAATAAAAAAAATTCAACAAGACTAATTTATTTTTAAAAACAGAATTTTTCAACAATTTCTGAAAGATTATTATTATAAGGAAAAAAATAATATCTTAACTGTAAAATCCCTTTAGGCTCAGGTTTTAGGAATTTAAAAAAAGAAAACTTTCCAAGTTGAGAAAAAATTAAGAAACTAAAATTAGCATTTATTCGCTTTTGGAGATTAATTTTAACATATTTCACACATTTATGACTTTACAACGAGTGAAAAAAGCTTATGAAGCTGTACTTGAATAACCTATGAAACATTTGTTGATAAAAATGCCCATATATCTTCTAAACCGTCTTTTAATAGCACAATTTTTTCAGACACCGAGGTGAAAATTTTCAGTTTGAAAAACCTTCTTATTTTACGAAAAAATATTTACTCTGGATTTGACATACTGATGCGGAAAAAATAGCGGGAAAATAATTTTGACAATTACTTTGCGAAACTGTTTAAGTCGGGCTAGATTTAGAACCGATTCAAATTAATGTGAAAACCAATAAAAAACCACTACTTGAGTTTTTAAACGACAAAGGGGAAAAGAACTTTTTAACAATAAAAAAGGAACATTTTATTCTCTCATTAAAAAACTTTTATTTTCAAACTTATAATCAAAATTGGGCGTAAAAAATTTCTCAATTTGACACTCCCTTAATGAGAAAATGAATAATTAAAATAATACAAAAAACCTACTCGTTGAATCATTATCAAAAAATAAGATTCACAATGTTTTATTACCAACATTTCTGCAAGACGATTCCAATATTCACGTACATAAACATGTAAAAGAAATGCTTGCGAAAATTAGTTTCGGGCAAAATAAGAACTATCTTAAAGCAAGAAAAGAAAAGAAAAAAGGCTTCGGTTTTTCGTTTTATCATATTTAGTTTTTTTTCTATTTATTTTTTTATTTTTTCACTACTCTCTTGTTAGAATCTTTTTATACATTCTAGATTCTATGAATCAGAAGAGAAAGTCTTCATTTTGAACACATGTTCAGAACAGGTAATTAATCTGTAATTGCCGTAAAAAGGCAGCTTCTTAATATGAGACGAAGGAAAGGAAGGGAAGGGAGGTGAAAAGGAAAAAATTTCTTTTCTGAAGTCAAAGCTGAGAATCCTTTTTCGCGAAGAGATTGCAGCGTGAATTTTGATCTTTTTGCATGGTAATTTTTACCCGCAAACTTTAACAAGGTGATACTGTTCCGCCATGCATTTAAACTTATATGGATGAACGCAGAAGCTAATTTGGATTTTGCGGTTAAGAGGAAGAAAAAAGAAGGCTAAAAGAAGAATTTAGAAAAAAAGTTAGTTTGGTAAAATTCTTCCCACATCTTACGGTGGGTGATCAAGACATTCTTGGCTGCAAACTGATATAAATGTTTTCAAATCGAAGAATTTAATTTTATTGAAACCGAAATTAGCATTGAGTATGAATAGGGGTTAGCCTCGGGTGCTGTCATAAACGGTGAAAAGAAAAACAGAAAAAGAAAAACTGCTAAATGCTTTGTTTTGAGGGTTTTTTCTCTCTTTTTTGAAAAATAATAACTGTCGATGGAAGCTAGAATTTTTTGCTCATGAATTTTCTTCTGTTGGTAAGACGAAATCTGTTTTCGTAGCAGATTAAATAAAGTAATTGTAATATTTAAACTCAATGTAATATTTTAAAATCTTCCTATATGCTTCCTTCCTATAAAGCAAAAAGAGAAAAACTGCTAAATGCTTTGTTTTGTGATTTTTTTAAAAATAATAAGTGTCGACGGTAACTATAACTGAATTGTTTACATAAGAATCTTCTTCTATTGGTAAGACGAAATCTATTCTTATAGCAGATTGTAAGTAAAGTAAAGTAACTGCAATATTTAAACTGAATATGATATTTTAAAATCTTCCTATAGCACTTACGAATCTGATGTTTTGAAAATGAAATATTATGAAACGAAATCAATCAATCTCATTTCGAACCAATAAGAGATCACTCTCAAACAATTTAAAGTTATAAATGCTTAACTATACCAAAATAAATCATATACAAACTTAGCTAAATAAATGAAAATTGGAATATCACGCTTTTAAATTAAACTTCCTGAAATATTTCCAGGAGAAAGGCATTACATTGAGAATAAGTTTATACCCTGTTGTACACATAAAAATTAAAGGACAAGGAAAGGGAAAATATGTGGCTTTAAATCATGTGTTTTTGCATGAAAAAATTTGAAACCTTCATAAGTTCATTATAATCTTATAAAGCGCTTAATGCCGTTCACTACTTAATAAACTGACATTCAATACAAAAATTATAAAAGATATTTTTAATGTTATGCTTCAGAAACATGAATAAGAGACTAAGGAGAAATATATTTTTTTTCGTAATACATATATCAAGCATTGATATTTATAGAAATTATTCAGAATCCTCATTTTCTTTAAATTTCTTTTTATTGTTTCTTAAATCTCAGCTAAAATTCGCTTCTTTTTACCAAATAATAAAATGTCATTTTGCCTTACACGCCAATAATTCTTTATTAAATTTGCTACTAGCTTCATTTAAAGGAATCGATAATTTCCTTGACATGTTTCAAAGGCATCCGGTCTAAAAATAGATTAGGGATAAGATATTCAATACCTATTTATATATCGAAGAACATGAACAATATATTTTTTATTGAACAATATAATTTATATTTTTCATTGATTTAATTTTTTAAAAAAATGTCATCAATTATTGAAATTACAAAAATTATTAAATTAATCTTTCATGCTAATTTTTTTTAAAAAATGTCTTTGATTTTTTTTCTTTGCATTTCTAAGGATTAATCTTCTTTCATCGTAGAATCAATTGTCTGTGTTAATATCAATAACAATTGAATTCATTCCTTTTTTTCTTACGTATTGTATAAAAATTGTCATAATAACATTGTCAAAACTCCAATTGGTAAAATAAGTTCAAATGGTATAATGATTCCGTAATGCTTAACAATAAACTTTTTTGCATTTCAATACCATCCTCTTCACTCTTTGCACCGGTACTATTCATTTTCTTATTATTATTCTTTCCAAAAGACTTCACTGAAGCGATTAAAAAATAAGAGAAGAATTGAATAAATAAAATCCGAATTAATCTTATGACTCTCGAAGTGTATTATTATACCTTTCTTTGCCATAAAATAAAAGAATTAATTGAAAAACTGCAGGAAGAAGCGCAATGAGGGGTAAAAAAATGCCTTGCTGAAAAGACAAGACTTGAGGTAAAGGGAAGAAGAGATGAGAAAAAAATTGAAGTAAGGAAGAACCTATATATATATATGTATATATACATATATATGATTGTTATCTAAGCTCTTTTGAAAAGGAGGGTTTAGTAGGTAGCGCCCTCTAGTGTGTGGCTTGCTTTGTAATTAGCCCACCGTGCCATTGGCTTGGCTGTGATTTATTGTCTCGCCGGTGGAGGCGCCCGAGTATTTCGCCACTCGCTCGCTGCCGTCAAGTGTTCTGACGTAATTTAATTTATTAGACATGCCACTACCCTCCCTTGCACCCCTTTTCCAATCTCAGGGGAAGATGTGTGTAGCCATTCTCCTTCCCCATACTTTTTACTAATGGGGTTATCCACAAAATGCTACAGGATATGAATTTATTAGATTTGCATACCTGATAAAAGAAAGACATTTAAATTAAGAATGTAGACAACACTCTGGATTTTTTGGTGTTTGACATTAATATTCAAAGAGCGAAGTTTTGATGGTCCTGAAAAGCGCTTCTGCCCCTGTGAAGGTGCCACTGCGTGCTTGAAGAAGTTTAGTTTAGAAATCTGGATTTGTTCCAGCCGCATTTCTCATCTGCAATTAAGTAGTGTGAGTTTCGGTAACAGTTTTAGTCAGTAATATTTCTTGGAAGCTTCCGTATGCGCTGATAAGAATTTCGGTCATCTGCATTTTCGCGGAACTGAAATTACTTCTTTTTTTCGCCTCTTCTTCTTTTTTTTTAATTCAGAGTTAATGTCTACAAAAATATTTAATAACAAAAAATAAGATTCTATATGATATGACAGCATTTTAAATCCATTTTTAGGAAGCCTTTTTTCGTGTGTGATTTTCGGAAACGCGTGCTTAATCCTTCCTGGAAATTAATGATATAAGTCTTTTCATGAGGAAAAAAAATACATTTCACCGTTTATAAAGATATCTTTCAAATAGTTAGAAATATGAGTTTAAATGAAATCTTCGGAATTTAAATCACTAGAGAATAATAATATTAATAAATCAGAAACAAGTTTTTAATGTCGCATTTGAATATCTTTTTAATTATTATTTATCAATATCAGTCAATGAACTTTAAACTATGAGTCCCGAATCTCAAATGGGAGTGTGGAAACACGATCAATTTGTATTTGACAGACATTAAAACATTAGAATGCAAAAATGCTTCTCTTTACTTAAATTTTTGAAGAAGTTTGTAATTTTTCATTCTTATACTTGTAATTCCCGCCCTTTTCATGTTGTCATATTTCCATATATCAGAGCTGTTGTACGTAACAAAAAGAAACTGATATTTTTTTAATAATAACACTAAAATGTATGTTAAATGCATTTACCAAAATTTTAAATACGTTTGTGGCACTTAAGAAGAAAAATAATTTCATTTATTTACACGTATAATTGAAGCAATACTAAAATTGCTTAAGTTTACATTCCATCTTTTACTTCAAGTTATGGAAGGCCGTGAAATATTTTTTTCTTCAACATATAAAAATTCCTATAGAACGTAGTAAAATAACAGTCACATGGTAAAACCATATTTCCCTATATTATAAGCATTACACTTAATGGGAAGTGTCTTTATATGAAATATCAATTATTATAAATGCTTTTGACACTTTAAGGAATATTTTCAATTATTTTTTAATTATTTAATAATATAAATATATCTAGCATTAACAAATATGGGTCAAATTTTGCATTCTACATTTTATTTAAGTGTTTAAACAGTTGATGCTACCGTTTTCCTTTATTGATATAAATCCCCAATCTAAGAAGGAAATTATAATTCCACCGCCTTCATGTTTTCAAATATCTGTTTCTGTAACTATTTTGTCCCTAATAAGATCTTGAGAGGAAGCGCATCTCTTCGAACCTAACTTCCTTCGATTTGCAAAGAATACAGCATTTCTTAAATCTTGGCAACATAAATGCTGGCTAAAATTGAGAAAAATTCTCTCTTTCTGCAAAATATCATTAACGAAATATGTTTACGTTATCATACCTAAAGATAAATTCTTCAATAATTTAATATAAGTAAGCCTGGTATTACAAAATAAATTTCTCATTTTGCATGCCAAGATTTATTTAAAGTTTTAAACAACTGTGTATGCTTTTGTTTTTTCTTTTTATATGTATAAATCCCCTACCTATGTATGAAATTACAATCCCAAAATGGCTTCGCGTTTCCACATATCAGCTTCCGAAACTAATTTGTTCGTAATAAGTTGAAGCTATTCAATCCTTGTTCGTCTCCGTTCTCCTTGGATTCTCTTTATTGCCGGAGAAGCCTAATATTTCTATTCCGATGGATCATCGATGTTTATCCCTAACTGCATAGCATATCACACGAAATGGAACTTTTCCTAACTACTAACAATTGAATCAATCCAGACAGAAAGCGCACAATGTAGTATATGAAGCCATAGATTTCGGCATAGGAAAAATTGTTTTGGATGAATAATAAAGAAATAATTTTTATTATAAACATGTTTACGGTAAGTTATCGTGATAACTTTGTTCTAAGCGAGATTATGTACTCTATAGTCTGATTGGAATGGTGCAATAAAGAAGATAAAATAATATTTCGAGAAGTTATCTTATCGCAGATCCAAAAAGATTCCATGGATGAAATGTGAGATTGCAATTTGTATTTGTATTAGTTTAGTGACAAAATAACGCAAAGAATCCCAACTGATAAACAATATACTGAATCAATAAATATGCTTTTAGGTAGACGACATTTGCGTCTTATAACCAATAATAATTAAAAGTCCCTATATGAATATACCTATTTATATATTCTTATTAACTCTATTTTTGGTATTTTTTATTATAAAGCAATTTAAAGCAAAGTATTATGAAATGGCTTAATAAAAGGAGTTTTTTTCGGAAAATGGGGCTATCCTTTTCCCATTTATTTACATCTTAATATAAATAAAATTCATTGTGGATATGTATGTGTGTATGTTCAACATCTCATCCTAAACTACTGCAGCAATTTCAACCAAACTTTGCACACTTATTATTTAAGACAAGAGAAAGATTATTGTCAACTCTCCGAAGTCCGAAAGTTAATTAAACAGTCATTTAATTAGAAATTAACCGAAACCGTTTTTTCTTATTAACTTCAGAGCAAATTATCCCCCCAAAATATTTTTACACCATCTTAAAGTTCAAACTTTTACCTTTTCAATGGTACCAATTTAATATCTGCGAAATGTTTCCTTCACTTTTTATTAATTTTTCAAAATTTAATAAATAAATTATTACAGCAGATTATTCTGAAATAAAGCAAATTTAATGATACTTCGTTGCTAAGCAACGGTGAGACTTTCAACAAATTTCTTTTTATTTCTGTAAATATTTTAAAAAGAAGTGAAAGATCACTGTCAATTTAAAAGGCCTAAAAGTTAATTAAATTTATTTTAATTAAAAAATAAGCAAGATTTTGCGTTTTCTTGTGATATATTTCGAAAATGTTATGTTTCAATAACTATTTTTATACTATAATAGAACTTCCCTAGAGCGACCACTCTCCGTTCCGCGAAAAAACGGTCTTTAAGAGAGGTGGTCGCTCAAAGAAGTGTCAACATTGGATTGCCAAAAGAATTTACCCAAAAATAGTATAGTAAATTTACAAATTTTATAAAATAAAAAAACGTTTTATTTTTAACAATAAATAAATAACACAAACAATGCTTGTGTTATTTATTGAATACTGCATAATATAAGCACTACTACATACGTAATTTTTTAAAATTTAAACTTTCTTGAAATATGAAGAAATTTAGGATTTTTTTTCTTTTTGCGACAGTACTTCTTTCTTTAGTTTATTTTTTATATCTGAAAAAAGAGCGTTTATATAGACATCCTTCATGCTTTCCGAATTTTCCAAGATAAAATCTATTTGTTTTAAAGTCTGCTGGGCTGTCATCGTAGGTTAGACCTGTTGAATGACGTCATCAGATGGACTTTCCTCTTCAGACTCTGAATTAGTTCCTGAATAGAAATGCATATTGTAAGTTCCCCATTCGAAAGTTTTCAAACTTTAATGATAAATTTTTAAACACAGCGAATAGCACTTACCTTGAGCAACGACATTTTCTATCCGTCGCTCTTCCCAATTGTCGCTGAGGTCATCAAAACATTCCAAGTTGCCCTCATTCCAAATTGTCCTCCTTATGATCGTATTCGATCACTGCAATCTTCGAAAGTTCCACTATTTAATCGATAGTTTTTGTCTCATCGAACGAAAAAAAAATATTCTTTTCTATCCCGGAATTAGTCATACCACAACTTGCAAAGCATTTAACCACCAAACCCGAATCTAAATATCTCCAAGCAGATTTAGACCACTCCACGTCGTCGGCTACGGTGATCCTTATAGCCAATTCTGACGCATTCGCACTGTCATCAATTCGTGCGATGATCGACTGCAAGACTCGTCGATATTCTAGCTTAAACCGTTTGATTATGCCATGGTCCAAAGGCTGAAGGTCATGTTAGGGGGTAAAACCACCAGTTTCACATTTTTTTAAAACAGTTTAGTGTTTATGGCAGGTTGCGTTGTTGCGTTTCTTCCTTCTTTGGCCATCTTTTGATCGAAATCCGTAAGGCACTCTTCGAAGATCGCAGCTGTCATCCAGGCTTTTCTGTTTGACTTCCAGTGAATTTCAAGTTTGCTAATGTCCTTTACCTTAAAATATCTTTGTGTTTTCTACTTCCATATCATCAGTGGCTTTAATTTTTCTCTCGCCGCACTAACACGAAACGATATCGTAATGCTCTCTTTTGCTTGTTTTCCTCCTTTTGAGTCTTCTGACTTCATCATCATGCTCTTATTTAGGAGGGCACGAAAAAAAATCCCGTCTTGTCCATGTTAAAAATGTCTTTGTCAGCGTACCCGGCTAAAAGTAATGGTAGTCTTGTTGTCCAGTCTTCGCATAAATTTTCTTCGACATCGTCAGCTTCCCCGCATAATGCACGAAACACGACATTATTCCGAACACGAAACTTGTCGAGCCAACCGTTGCTGGTATAAAAGTCTTTTGTTCCGAGGGCGTCCGCAATCTACATTGCTTTTTGTTTCATCAAAGCTTCACTTAATGGGATTATTATTATTCTTATTCTTCGCCCGGGCCGATTTGAACCATTCGATTTAGTCTTCGTTGATGTCTGGAAATTTTTCCATCGGTATTCTCTTTACACCCCGAAACTTTAAAATTTCCCAATCTTTACGAATCGCAATTTTATCTTTCAAAATTTCATTGATTTGGGTTTTCTCACAACCAAAAATATCCGCCAACTTCTTCTTCAAATTTCCTTTTTTGTGTGACTCTATCATTTCAATGCGCTGCTACAACGTTACAATGACTCGTTTCTTAGACATGTTTAAAGCTCTATCCTATACAAAAATTGCAACTGATCTGTACTGTCATTCCTCCTCTATACCCCCGTAACTTCACACCAAACGCGATAACTAATGAGAGTTTATCAGCAACGCGACTTTTCACTTGTAGTCCCCTCCTTGCACCTGTTGTCCAGTTCAGGGCACCAAACAATACGTCAAGGTCGACCGACCGGTTTGGAATATGGATTTTGTTTACTGGAAAAGGCAAGAAAATTTTCGGACATGGGACCAGTCGCTTGTAGAGGGTTGTCTGGTCTCTCCTAGAGGACTTTTAAACATTAAGTATATAGGGGGTCGCTTAATAGAGGTGGTCTCTCATAGAAGTTTCACTGTATATGAAAGTTAAAAAAATAGCTTTTCAGTGACACAAATTTCATTTGCAATCAAAACTGTTGCTCTCATTTCAATAATTAAAAAAAATTCAATTGTGTATAAAATTCACAATTTGAAGCAATGTATTTTTTATTGTTAAAGAACAAGAATACGTATGAAGAGCTGTTGCTAGAACATATCAACAAAATTCTGGAAAAATACTAAAGAAAAGTTTAAAAGCAAACGATTGATAATTTATATCGGGACAACTGTTGACCAGGTTTATTTTGACGCTTTTTATCAATGAAAATTTAACTATTTAATTAATTGACCCAAAACATTCGTCAAAATCCTTCTTATACTGTTTATGAGCGAAATTCGAAGTAAAAACGTTTCAGACGATAAATGAATTTTTGTATTATAATTTTCTATACAAAAATAGTTTTTTCATTAAAAATAAAATTAAATTTGACATAAAATTGTTTTAATCCCGAGCATCGCCGGGCATAACAGCTATTGTAAAGTAATTACTATAATTTTTTGAAAAAATAATTTTAACAGCTTTTGGAGTTTAACCATTTTAACAAAATTGATCGTATTATTGATTAAATATGTCGTGCAGTAGTAAAATATATTTATTTTCTGAAGAAATGAAACAAGTCAAGTTCATGACAACTTTTAGTGAAATCCATCATCCTTTCGCATTAAAGATAACCCCAAAATCATGCTTCTGCATGTACATTTATATACTTTTAAAAACAACCAAATAACATGTTTTTGTGTGAAGATTAAAGGAAAATAATTTTTTTTTAATCTAGTATCTTCAACCAACGCCGGATTTAATATAGGGCAACTAAACAATACATCGCTGTTCTAGTAAAATTTTAAAATATCATGGACTTAAAAGAAATTTTTCCTGAAATGCAATTTTAATAATTAAGTGAAAACACAATACATCACTTAAAATATAATTAGGTGAATCATTTTATTAGCCAAACATT
>BGPR01000041.1:721849-738427 GCA_013235015.1 Araneus ventricosus
GATTGAATATTATGTTATAACCGCTATTTTTGGATGAAAATACAAGCCTGGATATAACCTCAACCAAAAGCATATTGAAGGAAAGTTCTGACTGCGTTCATTTTGAAGTAGCGATTCGAATGCATAGTAACGGATTTTCTTCCCTGCTTGGGTTTTGCCTTTCGTCTCTGAGTTACCGACCAAAATGACCCTGTTTTAGAAGCCAAAAAACAGTCTCATCTTGTATTCATCAGCGATATTCAGAGAGAGAGAGAGGCATCAAGACCTATCTACCAACACCAAATGTGACACGGTGACACGCGAGAAAAGAGAGGAATTCTGCGGTCGAATTCCCAACTCGACTTATACATAAAAAGAAATAAATGGAGGAAAAATAAACATAAAAAAAAAATGAAAGCGAAAGAAAGAATTTCCGGTTCTCCCCCTTATCAGGCCTTTGAGCCTCCCCCCTCATCTACTCTTTTCCGATGGGGGGGAGGGGTCTGAATAGGGGGGGGGGAGAGAAGAAAATGACAAATTCGAGTGCACCGGGACATTTCAGGAGTTTTCAGCGTGAATCTGAGCGTTCAAAGCAGAACCAACAGGCAATATAAAATAGGAAGTACTCTGTTTTACTTAGAGGTAAAAGTTGAAAAGCATTCACACACCTTCGGATACACGAAAAGAGATAGTCAACCTGGATTTTCAACTATATCAGTTTTCCTTTTACAAAATTTTTCTGCGGATTCTGGAACTAGAGGAATGGATTTCTGTTCTCTTGAGTTTAAACGCAAAGTGATAAAGTTTAAAAAAAATATGCAACCATATATTTTTTATGTGTGCTCATCTGTTGAAATAGTTTTTAAATACTTCAGATTTAATATTATAATATTATGCTTTAATATTATTATTTAATATTATTATTAAAATAATTGCTTATTACAACATTTCAAAACAAGATGAAACATATAAACAGCCTCTTCATTTAATAGTTTTTAACATGTAATGAAATATTTGTATGAATAATTAAAACTTTTTAAATTTCGTTAAAACAATGCAAAGTTATATTGCAAATTGAATTCAAAATCATTTGAAAAACATTTTAAAATTAGGAAAAAATTGCACGACAACTAAAATCGTATAACTTTTATACGGAAACTTTTATATTTTAAGATGGCAGAAGAATTATTTTGCATGCTTAAATTTTCAAAAATTATTGTCGAAAAACACCAAAATTTCTCTTAACTTTTAATTAACTGACATTTCAAAAATGAAATGTCTTTAACATACATATCGCAATTTGTATAAGGTAGGGGAGAGTGGGGTAAAGCCGGGTAGCGGGGTAAAACCGGGTACCCGTGTTTCTGGCAATATTAGTTCACCTTCATAATGAACAGATACTGAATTACACTCTACTAGTCAAGAAAAAGGAACTGTTATAGTGGAGTGTTGCAGTTGTTGTATTTAATACTTCAGTGAAGGTTTATTTGTTTTAAGGCATCAACTCTCTAATGTTCGTTTGATTTTAAACTATCCATACTTAAAAATCATTACACTTTTGAAAACCATTTTTAGATCAACTTATCATGCATTTACTAAGGATTCATACCCTATCAAACAATAAGGATTTACTCCAATAATCGCTCTGTTTTATTTCGTTTTCTATAACCTCTGCGCTCGAGGTAAAACCGGGTACTCCAAGTGGCTTAAGACAGGGACAGTCAGTATTGATTATACCTCCGGTGAAGACGATGAAAACACACCAGACGTTGATTGTTTATATTTTGATGATGTATTTTCTAATTTAAATAAAGAAGAATGGTTAATTCTATGTAAAAACTGTTTTAGCTGTGCGCTTGAAAGCTACAGTGGCGCGGAGGAAGAAGACAACTTCTTTACATATGCATTTTCTAATTAATATTCTTAAATTGTCGCATAAAATAAAAGCGATTGCAACTTTTCCACTGAAAATCGAGTTTCCTAATTTCTCATAACTTTAACATGTGTACCCGGGTAGTTTGACTTTTTTAATATAAAAATCATTAATAAAAAAAGTAATGAAACTGTGACTTTTCTGGAAAAATATATTGTACTCCGACAAACAATGAATATTTTAATAAAATTTGACAAGCTCTCTGTCGAATATTTTATCTCCATCAGGCCTTCAAACCTTAGCTACCCGGTTTTACCCCACTTTAACCTACATATCGTATCCAAAGTATGTATGTGCCAAATATAGTAGTTCTTGAATGAACGGTCTATCTTGTAAATAGACAGCAGACATGCACACATTCGTTTTTATTATTATTAGAGATAAGGAGCTTTCACGTGCATTAGAATGTAAATATTATGAAAATAAGGTGAAAATAGTAAATTTTTTTATGATATTATCTCCTGGACTAACAAATCTGTTTCCTCTCGTAAACCATGGAAATAAACAGCTATACAGAAATCATTCAAATCCTTGATTACAACAAGGAATTTTATCACCATGTTCTGATGGCTCATGAGATGGGAACAGTTGCCCACGGACAATTCCTGATTATTATCCAATCCGAATACACATTATTACGTCTATTACGGATAAAGACATTTTTAGTGCGACTGTTATTTAAAGATTTTGTCAGACAAACGAATATGTCAGAATAATAGACTGAACATGGGTCGTATTTTTATGACGCACATAATCATTTGTCTGTTGGGATCAGAAGATTGCTTGTTTGTTTAAACTATACAGGAGTTGCCAAGTACATAAGAATTTTAATTTCGTGAAAATGAGATTAAAAAGTAAAACATTTTATGGTGCTGACAAATTTGTTCAGAAGTATCAATAGTAAAGAAAGCTAAAAGGGGTTTTAAAGCCAAGTGTACCAGATTTTAAATGTGATATATAAAGGCTTAAAAGATAGTCTTTCTTTATGGGGTAGACAAACGAATTACGAACTAAAAATTGTAACGGAAACAAACACTGTCTACAAAGTTGCCTTCAGCACTAGGCTTCGAAAGTTTATTTATTTATTGCGACATTTTTTAAATTGAGACAAAAAATAAATTTAAAACCTTCTTTTTAAAAGTAATTTATAATTAATTTCATCAAGTTTCATTGTTTTACTTTATTCTATGCATATTTAAGTTTGATTTCGAGTAATTAAATTTTCAGCGAAGAAACAAAGATGTGTGCAATTACTTTTGTGAAAACTCATCTTTTGAGATACGTTATAGTAATCTTAATATACCTAAATTCATTCTAAATATGAATATGTAAAGGAGGAATAGTGAGCAAAAATAACACGTGTAAAACATAAATTTATTTCCGCCAGATCTTGATTATAGAAACATATGATGGAGGAACATTTTAACATATCTTTTAAGCATACACAGGGGGTTTAAAAAAAGCGTTATAAAATTTTAAGGGTAGGTCAGACATACAAGAACAAGTAATTTTCGCATTAGAACTTGGGGTCCGAAATGTAAAGGGGATTCTCAACTGGGGTCTCTTCATCGGTGAATTAACTAAAAGAAAAGGATACACGAGATGAAATGCACAACACAGAATGAGTGGAATACAAATTTATAATAGCGCAACAACTTGTTTTCATGCATAACAACTTGCAAAGCGTGTATCGCCCCTACTGGCAAGTCCTTTGAACACTTACTTATTCTCCTCCAACACTCCTTAAGTATTCTAAAGGTATGTTGTTGGTACAGCGTCCTACTTGCCGTTGTCATATCTGTCATACAGCATACAACTTGTAATGTTGTTATTCCTGCAACTGGGCTGTTGTGCTGTTGTAAATATTTAGTCCACTCAAACTGTGTAATGCATTTTATCTGGTGTATCTTTTTCTTTAATCAATTCCTTTTATTTTTCTTTTCACTGGCAAAGAGACCCCTGTAGGGAATCCCCATTGCATTTCCTAATCGATGTGCTATTGCGAAAATGACTTGTTTCTGTATGCCTGACCTACCCTTAAAGTTTCCCACGTTTTTTTAAAACACCCTGTATATTAAAAACATATAGAAGCTTAAGTAGTGAGAAACACATTGCTTGAATAATAGCTTGATTCTGTAGACTATGAAAATAGTATATGAATCGAAAGCATTTAAAGCAGACTCTCTTGAAAGTCTTTATATTTGAATCTATATATATAAGGCAATGTTTGTGCGTGTCTGCGTGCCCGTGTGTGTGCTTACCTGTGCGTGTGTATGTGTTTGCGATGTTTAGACCAAAAATATTGCACTTAAGGGCCTCAAATTTGGCACAGCGGTAGTCCTGATGCAGACTCAATGCACCTCGAAGCCCGATTTTTAAAATTCGATCTAGAATTTTTTTATTTAATATTTTGTGGTTTTTTGAGCGATTTTTCGGGCTTATTTCTCCACTAGCTGTTACCCGCGACTTCGTGCGCGAAGAATTTGAATTATTCTTTTTTTTTAATTCACGAATGTAAATGTTTTGTTGCATTTTGAAAGGGGAAAGGAAAAGTTCTGACGGTTGATAATACTTAATTGGACGGCTGACAGGAGTGTACTGTACATGTATGCTGATATAGTTATGTAAATTGCTTATCTATGATGATATACTTTTGTATACCACGTTATTTGCACGGATGTAGAGGTTGTGTGGGCTGTACACACGTGAACCGACCACATATAGTTGCCCATGGGAAAAATATGGTTTTTCCAAATGTACGCCTGCCACTTTCAGTGTCTGGCCCTGAGCCTCGCAAATGATATTTTTACAGGGATTTGTTACCTTTTGAACTGAGATGATGAATCCTTCGGTGTTATCGGAAGGCGTGGAATTAAAACACTCTCTCTTCTCCCTATATCAGTCATAACAGTAGCTTTCACGACGTTTGTACCTAGGTGTGTAATTTTTAACCGTGTGCCATTGCGCAGTCTCGGTATATCGAGGTTGCGTATTAGTAGTACTGGCACAGCGACTATCATTCTAGGCTTGTCGGAAGGTGCCCCTGACAATTCTAAGATCTTGAAGAGCTCTACAGAATATGATGCTCCTTGTTAATGCCCATTACCGTATCTACAGAAGGATATTCTGTAATATCTCACTGTGTAAATTAAACAAAACATTGAGAGAATAATTCACTAACGTCATTGGATCACTGTGTAACCGTATTAAAAACTGTAAATGCTACCACAAAAGGAAACCGGAAGTGTAAAGTCTCCTTTGTTGTTGATGGTCAAAGACAGCAATATTTTCTTATATTAATTTTAACACTGGCAAAAGCCCGAGCGCGAAACAGTAATTTGGCTTGAATTTATTTCTATAAGAATAAAAAGTATTGTTAGAAATTACGTTAAAAATATTTTTAAACCTTTATAGCAATCGGAGAAAACATTTCATCGCCATGGAATTAATAGCATTAAAATGATCATTTTCTGGTCTTTAAAATGGCATAAAAATAATTGTTGTCTAATAAATATTTTAGAAGTTATTGGCATAAAACGTCTAAGCATTAGGCTTAAAAGCGGCTGATGTTCGTTATTTAATTAAATATCTTAAGAACTAATTAACTCTGAAAGTTGAAAATAACACCTTTGACCTAAAATATGCTCTAGAATGCCGTGTGTAAATTTCACGTCGCTACCGTTCATCGTTTAGGAGGAGTTCTTGTGACCGACCGATCGACCGACAGACAGACAGATACATGTAAATTTTGCCTTATTTTATGGATACTTATAAATATAAGCAAAATTTTCGGTAATAAAGGTAAATTAGTTTAAAGTCTAACCATTTCCTAGCAACTGAGTAGTTATAAATTTGCGTTATTTCAAAATCGTCTGCACGTAAAATTTAAAAAATTAATACAAATTGAATGAAAAATGTCACAGAAATAAAATTGAAATCATTGAAAAGGTAAAATTTGTACCTTTAAGATGGTATAAAAATAATTTGTATCGGACAATTTGTTCCGAAGTTACAGCGGAAAAAAGTATTACGTGATAGTTAATTTTAAAAATAATTTATTCCACATGTTTTTGCATTCCTGAAGGATCACGTGACAGTTGATTGAAAAATAAAATAAACTTTATCGCGAATCGCGGAGTCAATGGGCTTTCTTTGTTATCTAATTTTAATAGTCAAAAATAATTAATAGTCAAAAATAATTAATTTAACGTGATTTCACCTAGCCTATGTCCGTTCTTGGGATAGAAGCTACAACTCTGCCAATTTTCATCCAAATCGGTTTGGTAGTTTGGTCGTGAAAGCTTAACAAACAGACAGACAGACACACTTTCGTATTTATTATATTATTAAGGATTGCATTTTTTTCTAATAATCGTATCAAGAAAATAGATACACGATAAGAAAGAAAAAACAATTTCCTTTCTAATGAAGTTTATTTTAACATCTAAAAGTTTGTTTTAAACGAAAAAGTTGCCATAAAATATTTTCTCTAATTTTAATCAATTTTTAAAAATATTTTTTGGTATAATTTACAACAATACTTTTCATTATTGCAACGCAATTCAAATCGTTTTCATTGTTTAAACATATATTTAATTTCGTGTTTCTCTTTCATTGTTGAAAGCTGAGTTGATATCCTAATACATTTTGCTTTCATATTTTATTTCACCAAAATTTTGTATAATCTGTGTAAAAAACTCTATGAGATGTATGAGACGTATATTAATCTATTACTTATAAAAGGCAATGTGTGTGTGTGTGTGTGTGCGTGTGTGTGTGTGTGTGTGCGCGTGCGTGCGTGCATGCGTGCGTGCGATGTATAGACTAAACATATTGCATTTACTGCCTTGAAATTTAGCACACAGGTAGTCGTAATAGTGACTCAATTCACCTCGAAGCCCTAATTTTAAAATTTAATCTAGAAGATTTTCTATTTAATATTTTGTGTCGTCTAGGATGATTTTTCGCACGTTTCTGGCCGATCCATGAGAAATAATGATCATAGTAAAACAATCCATACACCATTAGAAACAGCAAACAATTATCATTTTAAAGACGTTTGTTTTAAACGCCATACGTAATTTACTGAATTAAAAAATAGTCACATGGACAGAGATTCAGCAAGAACTATTTGTTGTGCAAAAACCACAGGATCGTCATGATTTGTTGGAGAGAATCTTTAATCAGAAGCAAAAAACACTCATGAATCTTATCACAAAAGTTAACATTTTCGGAGAAGTTAAGTTTCATATGTATACGATAGAGTTGCAGAAGTGAGTACTTCCTTTTGCCCACATTTTCATTCGTCTCTAAGACTCATTACAGGTCAACAGACTAAATGACTTTATTAGTGCAGAAATCTCTAATCCGCAAGAAGACCCAATTTTTTTGCATTGTAATAAAGCAGATGGTGCACGGCCCATGCGGAAGCACAGATCCACGTTCTCCATGTATGAAGAACAGAATTTGCACAAAGCGATACCCAAGCCATTTTTTGAAAGAAAAAAAACAGAAACAGGACAGGACGGATATCCACTATATCATCGGATGGGGATTTACTGCAAACATGTTGTTTCGAGAATTAGGTGTCTCTGGACAATATTTGGGTTGTACCGTACTGCCCTTTGTTAACAAAACTTTTCAATGCTCATATCAACGATTTTCTGATCTCTTTTGACTTGAAACTTTCATACGAGATGTACGTATATTCCGCAACTCTCTCATATATTGATAATAAATGAAAAATAACTCTTTATTCGGCATTTTTATTACTTCAATGACTACAACAAGGAAAACATTATATATATATATATAGAGAGAGAGAGAGTATAAATCGTAAAACGAAAGAGTATAAAATGTGAAATGAAAAACGCAATAAAAGCACAATAACGTTTCTTCAGGGGATGAAGTTATTGTGAATTGTTAAATATAAAAGTTTGACAATTTCTTGCAATCAGTTACGCCGTAAGGCCTAAAACACTGATTTTCATCCCTAATGCCAAACCAACCAAAAAACAGAGAGAGGAGTTTTGAATAATTAAAACAGAATTACGATGTGATAACATTAGAGAAAAGTAAGAATAAATATTTTACGTACCAGAAGGACGGATGTTGACGTGTCAGTGTATGCAGTGTTCACTGGTCTCTCAAATTTTTACTGATTTCTTCCACTATTTCTCTACGCTTTCTATCGTTATCGCTCTTCCATTTAATCTTCATCGTTCACAACATACTACACTCCCCTGGCAACAGCCAAAGTTAAGCGCGAAAACTGTTACTTGACACCCTGTTTACACCCCTTCAACGCCAGTCTGCACCGTGACCCTCCGCATACTCTGCCACGTCAACATCCGTCCTTCTGGTACGTAAAATATTTATTCTTACTTTTCTCTAATGTTATCACATCGTAATTCTGTTTTAATTATTCAAAACTCCTCTCTCTGTTTTTTTGGTTGGTTTGGCATTAGGGATGAAAATCAGTGTTTTAGGCCTTGCGGCGTAACTGATTGCAAGAAAATCTCAAACTTTTTTATATTTAGCAATTCACAATAACTTCATTCCCTGAAGAAACGTTATTGTGCTTTTATTACGTTTTTCATTTCACATTTTATACTTTTTCATTTTACGATTTATACTCTATCTACCACAGCACTTTTGAACTTGCAGCTTTTAGCGCATTCATTTGTGTTTGTGATATATTTATATATTTTTCCATCTGTCACTATTCACATCTTTGTCTTTACTCGGATATACTTTCAATTCGGTTTTTTTTCATATCCTTTCGAATTTGATATGAATGCTTGTAATTTATTTTATTATTTTTCTATTATGTTTTGCCTCTAATATATATATATATATCAAAATGTCATAACATTATGTTCACAAGGAAAATTAACAAACACATCAATAATCCCTGCAAAAACTCCAATTTTAACTAAACTATATCCAATTTTAATCTAATAATTAAAATACTAAATAAATGCCAGAAGAACCTATGGAAAATGTGGACATAACATGAATTCTGTTGCAATTGAGACTATAAATATAATTGTAAAAGACAATCCAGGATATGGAGTTTTCAACAATTAAAGTGGTTATCTAGTCTTTGGACGAGCTTGACATGTGAAATCTTATTTTATTGCGCAAATCATCCATGAAACAAATTGTAGGGAAAACAGAAAGGGTAATTAACCCTAAATAAGAAGAAAGAAAGAAAGTAGGGTACTCACCCCTTAATTATTGGAACACTATAAGATAAATATAGCTACCATGTTTCTAAATTAAGCATTAAAATATATTCCACATTTACCAATATTGCACTTAAACAAAGAATTCAACATCTAAGTTTTTTTTTTCATTTTTAACAAGGAATTAGTAAATAAATGTGCGAAACTTTCCATGTTACCTGCCTACACAAACCAACAACAGTCCAATGCAGGAAAATACTGCCATACAATGGCCGCATTAAATAGAAAATTTTAACTTTTAAAACAAGTCTGATACCATATTTAAATTGCCGAATATAAGTTAATGTTCAAGAGATTATTTAACAAATCTAAATTTTTAAAAGCCAAAAAGTCCAAATTTTTCTAAAAAATAAAAATAATAAAACATTTAGAGAATTATAATATTAATGAAAACAGTGGCGCCATCTATGTTGAGGAAGATGTATGATTATAAAAAACATAGAAATACATTGACTAAACGATAGAAATTACTAACTTAAAATACAAAAATAAAATGCTTAGAAATACATTTTTAATATGATAGAAATACATTGACTAGTATGATAGAAAATACCTAATTAAAAAGTTATCCTAAGTAACTTAAATACCTCCTATCTATATAAGCATATAAAAACATTTTTGGAAAATTGTACAATGGTGTACTATTAAAAAATTGAGTAATGCTCTCAATTCTAATACTGTCACCTGTAACCAAACTATTATTTCTATTTATATAATTTATTATTAAATTTTGAAGATAGATTTGCTGAGATTACAATACCAAAAAGAAAATCTATTTATTTTAAAATTAAATGCATTTCTTTTATCATAAATATCAGTATTAATTTTTCTATCTAAAATTTTTATTTCCAAATCGAGAAATTCTGCATTTAATTCATATATATATATATATATAAAAGCAATTGTAAAGAATAAAATACTTTCCTGGATGATCAGCATGGGCATGTGTAATTACTGGAGATTTGAATATTGTTATTGATAATAAATTAAGAGAAATAATGAAGAAAGGTACAAAACATCGAATGTTTATAGCTAATAGTAATGAGGATATTAAAATGCAAATAAAAAAAGATATTGAGAAATTTATAATAAATATGGCAATTAAATATAATCTGACAATAGAGGCATTTAATGAATATAAATAAAAAAAACTTTATATGATCTTTCTTCAATATAACTTTAAATCTCATACTGATATTAGATTTCAAGATATTAAAAAACAAATAAAAGAGTTGCAAAAAGATTTTGTAATAGTTTATATAGACAAAGTGCCTAGCAATTTTGCGGTAATTTGTAAATTTTATTATAGAAAACTACTTAATGAGCACATTAATAACATGTAGTGAAATATTTTGCTTGAATTAGAACACAGTGAATTACATAGTGAACTTGAGCATTCTCTGGAATAGAAATTTCCAGAATGGTGGCGAATAACGTCAAACCTTCGCGAAGTAGCGGCGGCGCCACCCTTGAACTCTAGATAAATCGAGAAGAATCAAGACACCACACTATAATCCTCACGAGTAAATCGACGTATCCCCTGAACTCTAGAAAGATCGAGAACAATCCAGAGACACCATCCCCTGGCTCATTCAGCAAGGCAAAGGACGGAGATTGTACCCCGAGATATATAAAGGGGTGGAGATAAGAAAAAAGAGAGCTGAGAATAAGGTAACAAGAAACGAGTGGTTTGGTTTGGTAGAAGCCTTTAAGTGGCCGATTTCTCCGAATGGTTTCATTATCCAAGTGACGGTGGCTGCCTGGTAAATTAAAAATATTTTATTGAGACCATATATGGTGAGTGAAGAGGAGAATTAAGTGACTTGGTTTTATTAGTACCTTTGATTGGAAACTACAAGTGCATATATTTTAATAAATACTGGACTGGCGATTGTGTGACGCCGCCTGGTGAGTTTGAAATACATTTCATGATATCGAATCTAGAGACAATTACAGACTGTTAATTAGAGACTATTTAAACTGTAGAGACTATTTTTTAGGTGATTCTACTCTTCCTGGGCTTATTTTATTTAATGCTAAATTTATAATTAAATATCTATACTGTAAATAAAGTTTAATGTTATATTTTTCAAATTAATATTGTCTCTCTTTGTGTCGCATGCTGAGTGTTAAATTGATTACATTAATAAAAATAATTATTAGACAAAGGTTGAACCTGGGATTGCTAATTAGGTTAATTGCATTTAATAAACCTATTTGAATTAAACCTAAATCTAATCATAACAAACAGTGAGAATTATATAGAGTCTAAATTATGTGATAGAGAAATTGCTAATAGAATTAATGCCTTTCATAAAAAATTAGATATTCAATATGTAAAAAGAGATTATCCACACATTTTTCTTATTCCAAAATTCCACAAGAATCCTATTAAATTTAGAAGTGTAACTAATGGCTGAAATACATACACTAATAAATCAGGCAAAATTCTACAAAAATACCTACAGACAATTATAGAGAATTTTACGAAAACAAAAAATACGATTACTGTCAATAATAGTGTTGAAATTGTAAATGCCATTAAAGATGTTGACATTTTTAATATACAAACTTTAGATTTCCAAGATCTATTTAATAGTTTAGATATTGAAGATCTCGTATATAATCTAGTAAATATTCATAATGATTTTGGTTTAAAAAAGGTTATAAGCATTCATAATTATAAAACTCTTATTAATCTTGTATTAAAAGAAAATTATGTTCTTTTTGATAATAAGCTCTACCATCATATTAAAGGATTGCCTCAAGCAGGTCCAGCTAGCAACAGTTTCGCAAATATTTGCCTACATTATTACGAGAAAGATTTCATTCCTAATAGTTAGTGTTTATTGCATAGATATATTGATGATTTGATAGTCTTTAATAAATATTTAGACCTAAAACCACAAATTAACTTCTATCCTGATTACTTAAAACTAATAAGGACTAATAACAATGAATTATTTGCAGAATTTCTCCATTTAGATAAAAAATTATGGATAGAAAAATTAATACTGATATTTTTTATAAAAGAACTGCATTTAATTTTAAAATAAATAAATTTCCTTTTTGGGATAGTAATCTCAAGAAATCAGTCTTCAAGAATATAATAATAGATTATATAAATAGAAATAACAGCTTGGTTACAGATAACGATAATAGAATTAGAAACATGAAACATTTTTTTAACAGTGCACTTTTGTACGGCTGTCCTAAAAAATATTTATATGCTTATATAGATAAGAAATATTTAAGTTACTTATAATAACTTTTTATTATAGCATTTTATATAATTTTAATTATGAAATTCTTAAATAATAATTTTTATATTTCTTGGCTATTCATTTTGAATATTTTATATTAGCCACTTCTAATATTAATGTACTTTCTATCACTTTGGTCAATGAATTTTTAGTTTTTACAATAATACATCATCCTTATAGATGGCGCCATTGCTTTAAATAATACTAAAAAATGTTTTAATATTTTAAATGTTACAATTGTTATTTTTCTAAAAATTTAAATTTTTTAATTAGTCTCATGAATTTGAACTTATACTGGGATATTTAATTTTGGTATTAAACTAATTTTGGAAATTAAAATAATTTTCTAATTAATACTCACAGTAAGTGGCTTGTTACTCTGTGTGTTCGAATGTTGTTGAATTTTTGAATATAGGTAAATAGTAAGTATAACACATTGATTTCATAATTTCTTGTTAAAAATTATTGAGATTTTTTATTAAATGTTGAATTCATTATTATATGCGCAATATTTGAAAGGTGAGATATACTTTTATGTTTATTTTAGATACATGCTAGTTTTTTTATCCTATAGTGCTGCAATAATTTAAGGTTACGTATGTTACTTTCTTTCTTTTTAGCGTTAATTACCATTTCTGTTTTTCCAACATTTGGTAATGGTTTGTGCAACAAAATCGATTTAACATGTCTATAAGCTCGTCCGAAGTCGAGCGACCACTTTAATTGTTGAAAACTCCAATTCTTGGATTGCCTTTTTCAATAGTATTAATTATAACAGAGTTCATAGATATGTTCAAATTGTCCATATATATATATATAACGTATTCGTGGTTGTAGTCATTGAAAATGAACAGGCCGAGCATAGGAGAGTGGTGAATATACGTCCATCCCTGTTTAGGTTACGTAGGCGTTTCAGGGGAAAAAAGTCTGGTGCCAAAGAGACGCCGTCATGATTTTCTGTCGGCACGTGAAAGCGATTAAGTATTCTGTTAGTAATAAATACGCCAAAATGAGAGACGTAATATACCTCCAGCTCGGGAAAAGAACGAAACTGGAGTTTTAGAAAAGCGATTTTGGAATACATTAAGATTTTAAAACATATAATATTAGAATTTGGAATAAAATTAAGTGAGATTATTACATATATATATATATATATATACAGAGAGAGAGAGAGATAATTTCTTTGATGTAGTCTTTAAGTGATAAACAAGACGAGTATAGAACTAATTTTCATTTATTTATAAACGTATTCTAATATGAGGAGAGTGGCGGACATGCATCCATCCCATACGAGGTTTTCAAGCCAAAAGGAGAACGAAAAATCCCTGCGTTCTCAGGGGATTAACATATAGACACGTGTTAAAGTGTTGGGAATATTAGCTATTTTTAGAAAGTTATGTATGTGTTTTAGGGAAAAGTTTGGCGCCGATAAGACGCTGATTCATGATTTCTGTGGGCGTGTGTGGAAGCGATTAAAGTATTCTTTTAGTAACAGATATGTCAAAATGCGTTATTTAATATACCTCCAGGGCGGGAAATGAAACGAAACTGAAGTTAAAGAAAATTATTTTGGAATATATTAGTATTATACCATAATTAAGATTTAAAAAAATATATAATATTAGAATCTAAAGTGAAATTCAGTGAGATTATTACACACACACACACACACAGATATATATATATATATAATGAAAATCTCCGTATTCACTTATTCACTTCACCCATTAAAAAGCGTTACGTCTTTAAACAAACGTAAAAGTATGTATTTCACTTAAAATTACTCGTTTTTGCGATGATTCATTATCATTAATCTAATGAATCATTTTTGTAACGATTCATTACCCTTATGGGAAGTGAAATTAAAAGAGTTTTTTGATTAAATTAATCTCCTTTCTTTTCTTATCTCAGCTATCTTTATGATGTCTTTCAATAGTTTTATTTAGAAGCAATAATTTTGTGCGATTCATTTATTTCTAGCTGGTTGTTTAAAGTTCATCTTCGCAGGAGAACTTGATCTAATCATGTTTTCTTTTTCCTCCTTTTATGATTTCTTTATGTGAAGTGCATTTTCGGAGAAAATCTAAATAAAAGAAAATACGCAAAATAAATAAAGTGTAATCATTAGTAATAAAACTTATGTTTCTGTTTTCAGTATTTAATATATTCTTTGGAAAAGAAGCTGATGATCCACATTAATTATTTATTTACTGATTATCAAGTTACCCGAGTGACAAAAAATATAAATAATATTCATTAAATTCAATTTCAACTTAAAGTCCTTCACATTTTTACAAGCAAAATACCAAAATAAATCAATATAGATAATATAACAGTGAAAATAATATTGATTTATTTCAATTCTTTTTTTGTTTACTATTTCCACTCATTTGCTCTTTTACTGAACAAAAGGTATTTGGTTATTCTTTCGTCTTCCATTAATATCAATCCGGATATCAATACAAACAAAATTAACGTTTCTCACTTCGAAAAGAAAATACAACTACAATCTCAAATTTCAGCAAAATTAGTGTGAGGTACGTATTTCGACAAATCAAGCGCAATAAAAGGTCTTTTATAATTAAGATACCAACTAAGCAAATAACATCCAGTCGCCTATTCTGTGGCTGATTCCATAGAGTTTAAACTTCTGTTCCTGCTGGCTGTAATGATTAAAAATATACAGATCTTTAACCCCTTAACTGTACCGTAACCGTACCGTCCGTACACCGTTAATGCATCGAATTATCGCAATTTTAAACTTAAAAACTAAAGTAAACTCCTTCACAGACATTATAATTTGATAGAAAAGTTACATGGAATCCATAAGCATTTAAACTGTCCTTTAGGTTCTTAATTGAATTAAAATGACATCGCATTCCCAAAATAGAGGGTGTCATCTAATTAGATAGTGAGAAAAAAAAATCAGTTAAGGGGTTAACATAGATCCATCCTTGTTTCCTATCAAGCCACTGAAAGATAATAAATAAAAATATAAGAAATTTAAAAGCACGCTTTTATTGGTGCTTTAAAAAGACGAAAAAAAGTTTTTGATCAAAAGTATGGACATCAAAACAAAATCGTAAAAACAAAAGACGCTGATCGAAATAATCTAATCAAATAGGAATTTTAATTGCAATCGTAAAATATTTTATTTTTTAATGAATGTTTAGGAATTTTCTTTTCTGCTATATTTTTTATGGATTAGTTTTTCAAAAATATTCTTTTCGGCACCTTATGCTTTTATCACTACGTTATTTTCTATTTATTAGTCATAACATATATCATAATTCATTATTATAAATATCATGGAATCTAAAAATCAATTTCGCCCTAATTCATTACCCAGTAGTGTCACTTAGTGACACTTAGGGACTTAAAATTTATTTAAAATTAGTCTATTCATTGATAATTAAGTTCTGAAAGTGTTAAATTATTATAATGTCATCAGTAACATCCCATTATACAAAATCTACATCAAAACACGTCAAGAAATAAATGAAAAATTGATTACAAAATTCCATATTTACAAATATGAAACTAGTCAAGTTAAATATAACACGTAAAAATAAAGATTTTTCTTTAATTTTGTTTCTTTGTATTTCGACTTGCCCAACAAAAACATTATCTCCCATAGTTAAAATATCTACAATAGATTAGTGCATCCAGTTCTCTTTTTCATGGTGCATTTTATTGTCTTCCTTCTTCAGTCTCTGCATTGGATAAAATCGATGTGGATCGTTTCAAAATTAGTATTTCAGAATTTTCTAATTTATTTCTCATAAAGTCCAATCAGTAAAAGTACAAAATAAATCTCCTACACTTAAAATGCCTACTGTGATTAAGGCATCTAGTCTCCTCTTTCATGATGCATCCTACTATCTTCCTTATTCAATCTTTGCATCGGATAAAATCGATGTGGATCGTTTCTTCACATCCAATAACATCAAAAATTAATATTTTAGCTTTATATAAAGTTTATTTCTAACATCAAGTCCAACCAGTAAAACACAAAAATAAATCTCCGACACTTCAAATGCCTCTCTTAGATGAAGGCGTCCAGTCCCCTCTTTCATGGTGCATTGTCTTCCCTATTCAATCTCTGCATCGGATAAAATCGATGTGGATCATTTCTTCATATCCAATAGCATAT
>BGPR01000041.1:738437-776732 GCA_013235015.1 Araneus ventricosus
AATGCCTACCGTAGATGAAGGCGTCCAGTCCCCTCTTTCGTGAAGCGACCCATTGTCTTTCTTCTTCGTATTGAATGAAACGGCCGTGGATCGTTTATTCATATCCCCTCTCAATTGAGATGAGGCAAGTGGCAGTCGGATCTCTCGCCGGGGAGGAAGTCCCAAGGCTTCAATAGTTCCGGTTTGAGGAAAAGGGGGAAGATAGAGAGAGCAACGGATGTGCGTCACTGAGTTCAAGCACTGCCTCCCGCCCGCCTTCCGCTTTTCATCGGAAGTAGTAACTCTTTGGACTTTCCGAAAGAATCGAATGCCAGAATGAATTCAGTAAACATTACACTGTTAATAGGTGCGAAACAGGAGAAGCTTTTGTGGCACCAGTTATTTAGAGCAATTGCTCTCTGTTTTATGCACGAAATGGATTGATTTGTGGTTGGTGTCCCTCACAATATCGCGATATTGAAGAATTATGTATTATACCCCCTGGGAGGAAGACAATGCAATCATTAATGCAGTTTGGATGGATAGGGTTTTGTTAAACTATTACATAGCTTTTGCCTGCTATTATTATTATATGACAATGGCGATATGAATGAAATAAATTTTTAAGGACATTGGTAGGGTAGGATGGGCGCTTAGGGAAATGAATTCAATTTCTTATTACCGATTTGAGTAAATAATGAAGATAATCTAATCTTAATACGCTTAGGTACAAATACTCATATAATTGAGTTCGTTGCATGACAAAAGATTAGTGCAAGATACAATATATATATTTAATATTATAACTAAATTATTATAATTAAATCTTTCATAGCGCTTAAAATAAGGAGCTTAGAATAAGAACTCACAATAAGGATTCAAATTTAAATAGATCTTATTCAACTGTTGTTACAATGAGGAAAATAAATTCTTTGTAAAGATAATTGCAAATTCCTTAGAAATTAGATAACGCGATGTTATGAATTCAGCTGAAGAATAGAAGTGTCTAGACTTTAATTAAGGATTTAAATTCTTTAAAATGTAAGCTTAACATTTTAATTGTCTGCTGTGGCCACTAAGGAAAACGTGTCTTGGTTATTCCCCACTTTCTTCTGAGCGACAATATAATTAAATGCAGTGAATGATATATACAGAAAAAGTAAAATATAGCCCAATATTTTCAGGGTTAACCCATATTGAACCATCTTTATTCTTTTTAGGCTGAAACAAAAAAATAATGAATTAAAATGAAAGTTAAGAACTTTTATTTTCCTTATTCAAAATTCTTCTTCAGGTTCCATTTGAGTGTCAACGCTTAAAGCTATACTTAGATTCATGGCATTGATGGCAATTTATTTTATACATTTTATCCTTTTCATATTTTCCTCTTAGTTTTATAACTTAAATTTATATCAAGAGTTCATCAGAAGAAACCATTCTATAATTTTCTTCATTTCAAAACCGTACGCAATAAAGTTATTTTTCTCTTCTTCATTTCAGTCCAAATGCCAAGAAAAATGTATGGCCATTTGAATTTATTGAACTCTTTTATTTAACTTTACTTGTTTCATGCATAGAAAGGTAAAGTTTTCTAACCGATTTTTTGCTCACTTCTTGATGTAGGACAAAAATTTTGTATGCTTGTGTATTACATATGATAACTAGCTGGCGTCCGCAACTCCGTCTGCGTAGTAACACATTGCTCGGGAAAAAAGAACTCTCACGTCTTTTCATATATGTTTTTGATAATACAAATAACCACAACTATTTATAAATAATTTTCAAAATATTTATCAAATTACATCTCAAAGTATCGACAGTAATAATTTACAAAACGCAACTCGCCATCATCAGTTCCTTAGTTAATAATATTTTCTTTCCTTTTTTTCATCCGTGAGGAACTCTTCCTCGCATGCTCCAAGAAAGCTGTAGGCGATAACAATAAAAACATTTTTGGGAATTGTGTTTTTAAACATTTTCAAAAATTAATTCAAATCAGACAATACATTTTTTGAATTTTAAAATGATATAAAAATGGTTTTTGTGCTCCGATACTATGCTCCGAAATTATTGCGGTAAAACATTAAAATTTAAGGTAATTTTAAATTAATTAAAATTCTCGAAAAGTCCTTTTTAGTGAGCACTTACTACCCAAGAATCAACCACCCGCCAAATTTCAAGTTTCTAGTATCAGTCGTTTGGGAGATATGTTATTGAGTCAGTGAATGACTTTCTCTTTTATATGTATAGATACACTATTTTATATTTTCAATACTTAATTATCAGTCAATCATTAATTAAAATTAATTTTCTGTTCGTACCAGTGGCGTCACCTGGTAGTCAGTTTTAGAAACAACAGATCTCAAGATTTAAAAGTAGATAAGAATTAAAATAAAAAACAATACTAAGAAGGTGGATATTTTTTTATAAAATATCAAGAATTCTACCTTGTTTACTTTCATTCATTTATTAAAATAGGCGTTATCTTACCTTTATAATTCGTTATCTTACCTTAGACATTTTGTAACAGATTATAATCTGATTCATTAAAAATTGTGGAAGATTCGGATTTTCTTGATTGATTTTTTAATTATTTAATTATTAATTATCAAAAGTGTTACTTTCTGATTCTTGAATCCGATTACTGTGAACAGGCTGCAAATTAATTTGTCAAGAATCAATAGCATCTTGGATATTCCTTACAGATATTTAATTAAGCAAAATCTAAGCAATTATATGGATTCAAAACCCATTCAGCCATTTTACTACAACTTCATTCTGATAATACGGTTTCCCTTTAACGCGATAGAAAAATCGTGTCAAATCTCCTACAATAGGAGATTCTAACAACCCAGTTTCGATACTACATGGCATAAAAATAATAGCTTCCAATTAATCTGATGCAAAAAATCGACAGCGCCCGTACAGCACGGCATTCTGATATCCCCTTCAGCAATATGGTTTCCATATAATACGACAGAAAAATTGCGACACCCTCCAACAATAGGACATTCTAACAACAGAGTTTAATAATTTCAATATAATATGTTGCGACAGCCCTCTTACAACATGGCATTCTGACATTCTTCCTACAGCACAGTTTCCATATACACGGAAAGGGTTAACCGAGTTATAAGAGAGTCGAATGAATGTAAACGGAATGAATTCATCATTTATTTCGAACGTAAATCGGCAAATGAAACGAAAATCCTCCACGAAATTTATGCTTATCTAAGATGTTAGATAAAAGCATTTACCTAAAAGGGATTATTCATGACAAAGTAACATACATATTCAGAAGCAGCTTTAGGCACAACTGGAATTTAAAATATACTCCTCTAAACCACGAGTAAAATCATGTTTATAAATCTTCGAGATAAAGACAATATTCTTAAGACTATACTTTTTAACATGGGAAGTTTTCAGTTCGTCTTTATTCCTTGTAAAATGGATCTGGAAGCTTTTGTAGACTGCCGATGGCAAAAGAGATTCCCAATAGACGCCGTCTTGGAGTTTTCATTTTGTAAAATTAGATTCCGATACTAATGAACTCCAGCGCTCTCGAATCGAGAATTCCCCGTTCTCTATTCTTTCATGAGAACAATTCGCTTAGAGACTATGTTCTAGTATTTTACAGCACCATAAACTAAATGTTGAGTTCTACTGCTTTAGCACTTTGTTTTGAATATGGAATTCTGTCGGTATTCCTTGTTTTTATGAGTTGCTTATGAATACGTAAATTGAAAATGCATATGTAAACTTTTTGTTTACAAAAGAAAATTTATTTTATAGCAACTTTAGTTTGTAATAAAAATCCGTTTTCTTTTTATTTATGTAAAATGTAAAAAGGTTAAGCAGATATATATTTTCTTGTTTTCAGAATCAGAACATTGATTTGTTGTTCCTCAGTTGGTTAACTTTTTTATTTTGTAGCATTTGTAAAACGTAAGTAGTAAAATATAAGTCTATGTAAGATAGTTGGCTGTTATAATTTGATTGAGCCAGCTGTTTGTAATTCCAAAATGTAATGTAAACAATCGTGTATTGTTTATTTGTGATAAAAATTTTACAGTAATGTTTATGAATTAAGCAGTTTTTAACTGCTCTTCGTTTAATCTAAAATGGAAAGTATAAAACATAATGGAGTATTTCATGTGGTTCATACTCACATGGAGAAGATCATTCTAAATGTAAGGCAATATATGCTGCGACATTATGGACTTCGTCTTTCAACAATGCGCACAGTGGATTCTAAGATAAAATTGGAGCGGCGCATTTTGCGAGTATCACGTGAACATGACTTGACTCCATTTTATTTGTATAAGCGTTTTTTCCTCTTATAATCAATGAATTCTTCAAGCATTTCTTAAATTAAGTATGAAAAGTATGGTTTTGGTATCTTTTTGAGTAATTTTTAATTTATAGCTTTTTCATCGACTACATTAACTTTAAATTTAGAACCGAGAAATAGCAATGTACAAAAAATATTCTTTGACTTTGGGAAAGTCCAGAACTGAACTGCAATATCACCAACCAGTAAAAAAATATTGAAAACTTCCTATTATAGAGATAAAATAAATATAAACATCTCTTAATAGATTCCTATTAAGAGATATTTAATCAAATCTTATAACCTGTAACAAACAGACGCTTGATCTTTTGTATTAGAAACTTTCAATGGAATGTTTAATGCTTATAAATCAAATCAACAAACAGGATGGTCTGCTTCATTATTAATTTAATGGATTTCATTAGTCGAAAGCTAATGAAAAATTGCATCATTTGCTTTTCCCAAGCAAATTATGGATTCACTTTTCACAGAGATCAAGGGAATTTTTTGTTTGGTGCTCTATACAATATTTCTTTCGACAGTTTCCATGAAAGTTAGTTCATATTTCTAATGTTTATATTTTCAATATTTTAGTGCAATCTCTTCATCACTCTATAATAAGAATAGTGAATTATGGGATAGATTGGAATAGTTAACCCAGTTTAACTTTCTTTAACCATATTTTGAGCGAACTATCGAAATTTCTGCTACATATCGATACTTTGTTTCAAAAATGAAAAATGAAACTGCTAATGGGCTTCATTTTAAGTGGACATGAATGATTTATTTAACAAATTTTGTTATATAACTTTTCACTGGACTTGGAGAAAACTATATAGAAATAAGCATAATAAATAGAAGCTTTCAACACGCTACACTTCACTGGCTTTCTAATAGAGTGTATATTTGTTTGTATAACACAAAGGTAAAAGTGAAAATTGAAAATTTACACAAATAAAAAAATGTTCGGGTTGCCAGTCAAATAAATGCCCATGAAGTAATACAAAATTTCCCTTAAATGCTAAAAGTTTTTTAAAAAACTCTCCATGGACATGTTTTTAGCTTTGTATTTTTTAGGTAGAGGTATAATGTCCTGAATAGTTTAAAATGAGAAAATTCATGCAGAATAATAATGTGTTCTTCAAATAACACGTCTAAGAAAGGGAAATTCTGAATATATGAAAATGACTAAAATTATAATTAATTCTTTTGAAGAATGTATATTGATAATATATAATGAATATCTGACTTTTCACAGAAGATAAAAATTAACTTCAATTCCCGAACTCCTGAAATATTTCATAACAGAGATTTCACAAATTCCAACTAAATGAGGAAATTCTTTAACATAAATTCGTTATTCGGGACTCTCTGCGCAAATCAACAATATCTGATTTACACTGAACTTGAATGCACTATGCGCAAGATGAAACACAACTAGGCAAAAAATTTCACCTACATAGAAATATTCTCAAAAGTTATTTGAATAAAATCTTTTATTATCAAAACGGCACATAGCAGCAAAATATGAACCGGTCTAATATGTATGAAAGTTATACAAGACAGAACACAACTGCAGAAGAAAGTTTATGCTAAATAGAAACATTTCATCGAAAAGAAATATTTCTATTAGATAGAAATGTAGGAAGTACTACCATAATAGAAACATCATTTATTCTCAAAATGACATATAGCAACAAAATTTGAACTGTACTGTATACAAGATGGAATACAACTAAAGAAGATATTACAATTTAAATAAAAACATTTTCTTCAAAATTCTTTGTGCAAATCCTTAATTCTCAAAACACTACAAACAGTATAAACTTTCATGTACTATATATATAACAAAACACTACCGAAATCGAAACAATTTCTCCAAAATTCTTTGTACAAATCTTTCTTCACGAAAATGACAGAGGGCAGCAAAATTCGGTACACATTTCAACATTTTCTTCAAAATTCTTTGTGAAAATCATTAATTCTCAAAACACTACACACAACAAAATTTGAACTTGCATGTACTATATATACAAAGACAAAACACAACCGAAATGGAATCAATTCCTTCAAATTTCTTTGTACAAATCCTTCTTCGGGAAAATGACAGGGAGCAGCAAAATTCGGTTCAATTCAATGCTGCAAATCCCTGAGCGTCAGGAAATCTACTCGTTTTTGCCGGAGGCTGAAGCCTTTCTGAAAGTGCAGCGCTCAGCAAACGTGCCTTTCTGACGACGTCAAATAATACACAAATTAGGCACTCATTAATTATGGAAAGATTTTGTCATAGGTTCGTGAATTCCCCCTAGAAACTCTAGCGAGCTGTAAATTATGGAAATCTTAATTACATGCCTGCTTCATGGCCTCATCACAGAGGAGCTATAAATAGAATTGTGACCTCAAAACCGTATGCAAGAGCTTTTATTGTTCGGGTCTTAATTAGGATTTGATGGTTTGTAGAAAATGAGATTTATAAAAACCTTGTGTTTTTAGGTAGGTTTAACAAATTTAAAAATCAATTGCTTTATTTTAAAAATGGTTTTATCCTTAGAATTTATGCACCCAAAAGTTTTTGATTAATTAAAAGAGAACTAATTAATAGTTTGCGGGATATAACAACTGTAAAACTAAAAGTTAAATTTTTAAACTCTTATAATTATTAATGAATTTGCTACAATACATTACAATAACATAATAACAGGAGAACTTTTTTTGAAAGTTTAGATAGGCTTTCAAAATTTATAAAGCTCATTGTTTTATTTTAAAGAATGATTTTAAATTAATACTTTGTACGTATAGTTGGCTGTATTTAAAACTGTTGATTCATTTACAACGAACAAATTAATATTTTGCAGTATCTTAAATTAAAAAGTTGCTAATTTAGTTTTAAAAATAATATTTACAATAACAAGGCTTTTAGAATAAATTATAACCTTATGAAAATATCTATAATATCTAACATTCTTTTTGCCTCTGTAATGTGCATGTATAACGTGCTTTAAAAATATGATTGGAAAGATGGAGGAAATCGCTTTACATATGTAACTTAACCCTTTCAAGAATGATTTTTTTAAAAATGGCATTGATTTGAATGAACTTAAATGCCACGTCACTCTAGAAAGAGATAAAGTTTTTGTGAAAAGTGGAGATATATGCGTTTGAATCTAAACCATCTGATTTTATGTTAGTTTTGGCATAATACTTTAATTCAAATCCTATTCTTAAGATTTCTAGTTACTAAAACAAAGTTCTAATAGCACAAAAATTGTTATTTGCTAATTCTAAAAATTCTCATGCCATTTGTCCTTTTTTTCATTAAATTTTCGTTATAGATTTCTTCTCATCTAAGAGCACAATGATGTTTTTTTTTATTTTGTTATAAGAAAGTTAATTGAAAGATATACTTTTTGTCAATTGGCTGGGAATTTTATTAAATAATTGCAAATGCATTTTTTTAAAATTTAAATTTCTAAGGTGTGTACATTATTAAGGAATGAAAGCTTATAAGGAATAACCTATCTTTTTTAAGAGGGAACTATCCCATTTAGGAATATTTAAACCAATTGATAGGGACATATAATTAAGAACTTCAGTGGTTCCTTTTTTTATTTTGTATTCAGACATAAGTATTAAAAATTAATGCCCTTACAATTTAGAAAATGCATTATAATTGTCTTACTTTACATACATTCATTTTTACTGTAATGCTATAACTAATAACTAAATAATTCCCTACATTGTTTAACAAAACATAAATTTCACTTGGGATTTAAAATATTGAATAACCCAAACACATATATACTTTTCAATTTCTCAGAAGTTTTGATTTATTACATAATCATAACTGAATCTATGTCTAGACTAACGGTTTATTCTAGGACGTCTCTAAAATCGCAATATTTCTTTCAATTTAAGCATTTTAATTCGGCTTTAATTATACTTTTACTGGCATATTAGAAACATTTAATACAGATTTAACAATTAAAACACGATCTAAATTGGCTGATAATGTTAACCAATATCAATATAGAAATTTCTAAATCTTGCAAACCTTTGAATGATTTTTCGCTTTTTTCGAAAAAAATCTCGGATTAATTTGAATCGCTGCTTATATGCAAAAGTTGAGGTTAATTCCATATACATTTGAGACAAAACGAATTTCTATTTATATGCAACGCTATAATAAAGTCTCCTTCCAGAATCTACGGAATAAATGAGACGAATTGCAAGTAGGCCGAGACGAGAAGGTTAACTATTTCCAAATTTCGAAATGAATAAATGTTGTGGAGTGTTCCAATGATTTTTCATTTATTGAATAAAATCTCAGGATTATTTTGAGTGCTGTTTATATCCAAACGCTGAGAATAAGTCAAATACATTTGAAACCCAGCTAATTGCTATTTATATGCAACGCTATAATATAGTCCCCTGCCAAAATCTAAGGAATAAATCAGACGAGTTGCTCGTTACCCATGACAAGAAGGTTAACTATTTCCAAATTCAGGAATAAAGAAGTCCATTAATAAATAATTTTCAGCTCATTTTAATCCTATTACAAAAAGTCTACTAATAGAAAACTACTCAAGCATAGTTAACTCAACATGTGCATTTTATCCATCATGAGGTCTTTACCCTGGGTTGTTTTGTAAATAAATCACACACTCCAGCCTTCCAAGTCACAGTTTTCCATTTACTGCCCACAGTAATGGATAGCAGAGATTGAGATCATCTAGGACACACGCAGTTCTCCTAAAATTGCACGCAGTCCTACCGAAAGGACAGAAATTGGGCATTAAAGACTCCTAAATACCAGGGCAACGCCAGATCTAATCGGTGTGGACGAAAGCGACATGAAATCCCGACTAATGATGAACTAATGAATTCCATTCCCCACGATTGCACATTTGCTCGGCCTCTCATCAGGTATTCGCCGCAGCCATTTGCTCAATTCTTAGCCTAAGGAGAATTCTTTGACTCTGTCAATGGTTTGTGACAAGGAGTGGGAATAGTTGGTCTCGTTAAGAGCGGCGAGGATTCAACAAAGGGCTTTAAAAATGGGTGGTAAAATATGTTTCTAAATGAGAAATAAGGAGCTTAGAATATGGCGGAAGTGTTTCTTTACACTCAAATGCAATTTTATAAAAATGTAGAGGAGACTGTCTGAACAAGAGACTAGGTAGAACAAATTGGCCATGTTTTGCGATTTATTTTTGCTTGCCTATGCTTCTTTATAAAACCAGACGACTTAGACAGATGCTATTTTTAAATCGAGACACAGTTCCAGATTCTTCATTTTGAGATTATTATCTATGAACTTTATTAACTATGATACTATTTAACTATGAATATTTTGTAAGGATAGTATTACTGTTTTATTTAGATGACATAGAATGTTTGATTTTGTTTTTCAGATCAAAACATAGATCACAAACAAAAACATGAAGCATATTTATGTTGATTGCCATTACTATACGGCTTTTTGTTTCTGGAGATGCAGCAACATGTTTTAGAATCTGAAATGCAAACTTTCTGTCTCGTTTTATTTACGTTAAGCGTAATATGCTCTAGTTAAGAATTAGTTGAAAGCTCAGATACATCATTTCATATTATTTAAGTTAAAGGAAACAAATCTGGCGGAGTTAAAATGGCCTTCCGTAGAACTGAAATTAATAAATCCTTAAGGTCATACTAAGTTTTTAAACTTAACTAGAACCTGAGACTACTTTTTGTTGAAAGTTACAATTTTAGAATCCCTAACAAAATAGTTTAAGATCTTGCATAAAAATTTAACATGTAATTTCTCTATTATAATATCGAAAGTAAAGTATTTATACTTTGAAAGAAGATAAAGTTTTGTCGAGAGAGGAGCAAAATTGCACTTATGAGTCCGAAATAAAAACTGCAATACGAAATAATGTACACACGACTTGAACAAAATTTCCGAACACAACCAGATGATTAGTATGCATATGGCCAAGACTCGATTGCTAACTTACTATTCATGTTTAATTTTATATTATTTTCTTAATTCTTAGAAAAAGGAAAGCATTCACAGATGAGTAAGTTTTACGTTGGAGGGATTCAGACAATGACTAAACATATACATTGTTGTAAACAGTACTTTTAATTAAAACAAGTCTTCTTCCTATTGTCCAAAGAGTGAAAAAAAGTCCCTCCCACTTTAAAAATCCATCTAAATTGTCTCTTCGAGCAGATCAAATCGTCACTCACACATACATCCACCGTTTTGCTAACTTGGACACGAATAAAAGTTTCGAGAATCACAGCCTCAGCAGTCTTCTCTAACGCCCCATCTAAGCAAAATTTTTTTCACGAAGAAACTCTTTGGATAGGATCCAAAACTAATGACTTCTAAGTACATCCCTTCATTCTTCCCCGGGGGAACGTCTTCCCCCCTTTGCTCCAACGGAAACAAAATAACGACTGTGTCTTCAGCCTTGGTGGAAAGGTCTCATCCGGAGGAAGAGACAAATGAATAGAAGTTGTTATTTGGCGTCTCTAAACTGTTAACTCGGAACTGTGTGGTTCAACTTCACCAGGCTGATACATTGCTGGCAGGTTTTAAATGACACTAAAAACCCCCTCCCGTTCTACTTCGTCGTAATCAGGCATGGAAGTCCGTGCAGTAATCACTCATCAGTAAGGAAAATGGAATGCACGCTTTGGGAAAATGCGATATGAATGTACCGGGTTGGTATGGATTTCCCGAATCCGAAGCACTGAATGGATAAGAAGAAAACAATTGCCCACGTTTGTTCATTTTAGGGTGAATTCAAGTAAGATTAACTAAATTATATTCTATATGCTTTTTGAGTTATAGGCACAAAACAGAATCTATTGCTCAAAAAGATACTATTTCAGTAAATTGTGGTGCTCCAAAAAGTCAAGAAAATATTAAGGATAAGGTGATAACAACGGAACGTGTTTGTTACTCTTAACTTGAATTCAAGGACGATTGATTAAATTAAATTCTGCATGCATATTGAATCAAAGTCGCAAAACAGGTTCCATTGCAAAGAACGATACAAATTCAACAACTTATGCTGGCCTTCCAGAAATTTCTAAAAGGTTATTGAAAATGTGCCCTAATTTTATGATTAAAGAACTGAATACTCACAATAAATTGGTCTTTTGCTTTTATATATTTTTGCTCATATGTGCCTAGTTCTTGAGTCTTTTTTTAAATTATCAAACAATCTGTTTGAAGAATCTAATGCCGAGAATATTTTAAGAGAGTTTAAATCACCTCACATGGTATAATTTGAACTCACTAAATTATAAAAAGAATTTCGAATTTCTCAAAGATGCATTTCTGTGCGCAAAAGAACAAATTTCTCAAAAAGTAAAACGCTGCGTTTTTTGTTTTTCCGAAGCTTCTGTGCAATTAAAGGAAATACAGTATTTCAGAATCACTTATAGAAATGAAATATTCATACATGAGTGAAGAAAAGTCAACATTTTGAACATTTTTTTAAATTCATAATAAATGGTATATTTCCACATTAACAAAAAATCCAAATATATTCTTTCTTAAAATGCGTACCATTTCTTCCAGAATAAAGCAATCTACCTATTATAACTTTTAAAGCGGTTGAAAATTATCTTGCCTGATATAGTAGTTTGTATCATGTTACCTACTTCTATATTTTTATGGAGTCTTAAAAACTACGATCTCTTTTAATTTTAAACGTGAAATTATTTGTCCCCAATTCTTTTACAAAATAAATTTACATAATGCTTTCAAAATGCACTCTGGAAGTTTCAAGAACCACTAAATTAGCGTGTACTCGATGCAAATATTCCCTATTATTTGGTTAAGTAAAATAAAAATCAGGATTATTTCGAATCACATAGGCTGCTGATTGAATCTCTCTTCTTCTTATAAACACTCTTTCCTACTTAGCAATGCAAATTACTCTAAACATTACTTTCAGCTACTTTCGACGGCTAATCCTTGCAAATAACAGTGAATATAGTTAATGAATACCTTAGCAAACTCACTGCCCAACTAATTTATCAAATTGTTTAAACAATTTGGAAGACAGTCAATTCCGTTCCTCTTCTTGTAAAGAAAACAGGCTTTATTTAGAATTAAAATTTAAGCTGTGAAGCGATCCAAATATTTTCTTTTTTTCTGCTGTTCCCTGGCCTTAAAGGAAATGATGGCAATTCATTCACTTCTCCTTGCGCAATTCTTACTCTATTTTATAACTAAGTTAATCAAGGTTCTCTTGTAAGATATTGAGAATTTTTTGTCATTTTGTGATTAATAAATAACTGGTATGTGCTACATGCTAGATTATTACAATGAGTATTAAAAAATCAGTTATTATACTAAAACTTTTGATTCAAAAAGATGAAGATTTAATATGCTATAATAAAAAAACACACTCTTTAGCACAAGTCTCTTTAATTTCATCTTGTAGAAATACTTTGAAGCACAATTTTAAAATCTATCGATTTTTAGGGCTCCCTAGCGCTTAAACGTTGTCTTAGTGACAGTATAATTATTATCTAGAAATAATGGATAATACGATTTATGAGATACTTTACTATATACTGCGTTTTTATTTTTTCATTAGAGCATGTGCACATTCACATGACTTGAACTTAGACTAACTAGGTAGATGCGTGTATTTTCCTGTGTTCGAGTATTTTTGAATTTTATACATAGTTACCTACTTTTTGTAGTCTTTTTTAAAAATATATTCTTTGAAAGACAGATTCAAACACAGCATTTGAAAATAAATCGAGTTTATAGGTTTCCAACGGAGTTTACCCTATGCTTTTATTGTAGACTCGAAATGGAACGAAAGTTTTTAAGGCTCTCGAAAAGATAAACAACCTTCAATCCAAGCAAAAACAAAGGAATGCACACAACATTTTCCCCGCTAAAGCTTGTGTACTTCATCCCCTACAACGTATTTGAAAGGAATAAAATAGCTCGATACCAAAAGTTATTTCAAATTTTCCATACATTTAATATTTTTGAAGCTGTATGGTACAATTTATACAATTTAATGTTGAATTTATTTTTATTGTTTTGACTGATTTTCCGCTTAGTATTGGTGATGAAAACTTCCGTTTGACCTTCAATCATATACTTAATATATTTAATTTTAAGAGAAAAGAAATCATATATTTAACTTTCATGGCCTTCTCCTAATATCCTCTGAACACTGATTTCGCTGTTAAAATGTATAATTTTATATACTGTAAGTATACAAATTTTTACATAAAGCATTTTATCTTTACTTATATTGGACATATGGAACATATTTTATATTGTCTATTAAACATATTTTAATGCATAATGTATATTTGAAACATATTTACACATATGCTCTAAGTATTTATTCCGATTAATGTAGTTTAACTTATATGTTAATTAAACAAAGTTCTGATCTGTTTGATCTAGTTCTATTTGAATTAATGTATCCTAATAGTTCTGTAGAGGGAAAAAACATTGGTCATAAGAGTGATAAGTCTCTTTGGTATGCATTTCAAAACATAGTGTGAAAAAATGGCGATTATTTAACATAGAACTCTTTACCTTATCCGTGAAGCTTATACTGTAGATTCGTATTGAAAGCGATTACCGTAAAACTTAGATTAACAGTCACCGTCTGGACCGGGGCTGTGACGGATGACCGAAGAGACGTTTAGTAGAAATCTCTTAATACATATGTATAGTAACGTGATTTCACTGCTGGCTTAGGACAAAAAGGAAAACAAAATCCCTTAAAAGTGAATGATACGTACATATTGTATTTAATTTTATAAAACGATTAGTATGAACTTCAATATAAGAGTAATAATGCACAGAATTGTATTGTAATACTATAAACGTAAGTTTAAAAACCTACATTACCTTTTTTTCAATAAACGATGACGGATAACAGAAACTGACGGTTAATCGAAGTTTTATTGTATATAGGAAGTCTCCTATACTCTACAGAGGTCCAAATTTTCATTTTTGGAGAAAACGGAAATATCCATGTATTTTTCTATGAAGTATTCCAAATAAGCATTTTTTGTATCAAAATCTACTGTATACACCAATAAAATTATATTAAGCTTTTCTCATTAATGAATTAAAAGTATTGTGAAAATGTAACCTTGTTTAATTCATTCAAAAGTTTTACAACCGAAATGTGCCTGCTTAACCACTGTTTCCAGATATCCTTGTCGTTAAGATTGGATAGAGATGAATTGGAAATTTAAGGAGCATATTCACTACAGATTCTAAGCCCAAATCAATCCTCTCATGAGTCATTTGAACAGATGATTATCGCAAGCAATAAAAAATTAAAGAGTTTACTACGATTCACCATGCATGACTCACTCACAAAAGAGCTAACAGAAACTAATTTGAGTAATCTGCAAAACATGCTCGTGTGGACGAAATTTCCCTTTAAATAAACTTTGAAGATAGATTGCATCCTAAATCTAAAACAAAGAATCAATACTCAAATAGGCATTAGGAAAGTTTTACTAAGGGTTATGAGTGAGAAGCAATCTGATTTTTTTTTCGTAAATACAAGCAAAAGGTTCTCATTATTTTCACAATTCGGAAGTTTTTCGGCCACGAAATTGATAGGCTTGTTTAACGTTTGGAATATCCGTGTTTCAAACCAAGACAGAAATGAATTATAAATTTCAAAAACATCTCCACTGCAGATTTTAAATCCAAATCAGCCCCTTCACGAATCAGTAGAACAGATGACTATTGCAAACAATAAAAGGAAAATAAACACCTTCTGATGATTCGGTATGCTTGATTCGCTCACAATGAATGTTAACCGCAAGTAATTTGAGTAATCTATAAAACATGCTGGTATGGACGAAATTTCCCTTTAAGCAATCCATGGACACGAGGTTCATGTGAGAGTGGGCTGTGAGGCCGACTCTCATTTGCAGTCCTCAATTCGAGAATTAGTTCTCAAATTTATTTTCTCAATTGGAGATAAAGCGGCTTTATAGTAAGCATACGTCTCAAACATACATTTCTACTAAACCTAAACCTAATCGATGGACATAAATTGTATCCCAAATCCAAAACAAAAAAAATCAATATTTTAATAGGCATTAGGGTAGCCGAGGCGAAAGTATTGCAGAGGGTTATGAGTGGGAAGCAATCTGAATGTTTTTTGTAAATAAGAGAAAAAGTTTGTAACAAAGATATTTCTCATTTAAATTATTCGAAATTTTATCGGCCCCGAAATTGATTCGCTTCTATAAAATTTTGTATCTCCTGGTTTCGAGACAGGACAGAAATGAATAATAAATTTCAAAAGCATCTCCACGAGTCATTAGAAGAGATGATTATTGCAAACAATAAAAAGAAAGGAAGCACCTTCCGATGATTCGGCATGGTTGATTCACTCGCAACGAGTGTTAACCGAAACTACTCCGAGCAATCTGCAAGAATGCAAGTGTGGACGAGATTTCCCCTTTAAATAATCCATGGAGATAGATTGTATCCCAAATCCAAAACAAAGAGTCGATACTTTAATAGTCGTTAGGATAGCCGAGGCGTAACTTATGCAGAGGATTATGAGTTGGAAGCAATCGATTGGCAGGAGAAGCTAAAATGCGGCCATCCAACTGGCCCAACGCAAATGAGGGGAATCTTGCATTCTATTAGGCCTTTTCCCATACTTGGAGTCGTTAAGCGAAGCTCTGGAACAGTTGGGCTGCCTCATTTGGGGAACAGGGCAGGGGGAAGGGGATGGAAAGAGTTTGTGACAGCTGGAGAAGCTTAAAGGGACGCTATTAATGTTTGTTGCGAATAAACACGTATTTCTGGATCTTTCTCTCCAAAGCGTCATGCTCTAATGATACTTATTTTATTTGTTGGTGTTGTTTTTTGAATAAAATAAAGCTCCTTGACTGGCTTCACATTTGAACGGTATTGTTCTAAGGTTTGTCTCTCTTTGGCGACAAATGGAATTGAGCCATGGTTTGTAATGCTGAGGGGGAGGGGGAAGAAATGTCGTTTTGTATTCGATTTAATGTGCGTATAAAATGTCGGTTGTGAAACTGACAGAGGTGATGAGGGCAAAGGTAATGGTTCTAAATATAATGAGTTTAGATGCATTTCCTGCTTTCATTCTTTCTTTTCTGGAGTAGGGGAACTTTTGAATAAAAACGATTGTAGTATGTATGGGAAGGGAATAAATTGTGGGAGTTGAAGAGGAAGCGAATAATCAATATTTTTTCTTTAGTCAAAGACATGTCAAGTTGATTGTATAGGGAAAGTTATGCGGGATATCATACTGCATTTAAAAATAATTGATAAATCCGAGACGAATTAAGTTTTAATAGTCGATATATTGTGTATTAAAACTCTGTATTTAAATTAAAAGTTGTTCAATTTCCTTTCATGGCCCAATTTGAAGTACTCATCACGTTGTTCCTCGATTATTGGGGAGCTCGTAACTTTATACGTAATCTTATCCTGAGTTGTTACTGATGGTAGAAAATCCAAGGGATGTAACTTTGTTAACATTTTTACATGTATTCGTCTTTTACAGTTGGGCACACATTTGTAGTCATATTTTAAAATTGACAATTCTTAGACAAACATCAACTCATTTTATTGACTTTCTTCCTCTCTGTAGTTTTCAAAAATTATCTAGACCGCGGTTCAAAATTACGAGGTCCGTCCCAAAATACCCCTCGTGTTGCTTTGAAACGGGGCGTTAATATAACTAAACTAATCAAAAATTAATTATACCTATATCTAAAAAGTAAACTGCTTTTGTGGTGTTCAAATCGAATTAACAATTTCCTTGATTAGGTAGACCAGGGCTAGTTGGTCCGTTTTTTCTTCTAAGAATTTAAAAAGAAGGGAATTCAAAATGTAAAAAAATAATAAACTGAGATTATCAGTGTACCTTCAGAAAGAATTCGAAATTGTAAAATTTAAATATTTTAACTATCAGTATTAATTTAAAACCTCAATCTAACACCAAGTCGCTTGGGCTAACCTGCCCCGACAGCGGGGTAAGTTGACCCGCTACTACCTACAGTGAAGCTACTATCACAAAACATTCTTTTATATTATTATATTTTACTAATTTAAATAACTCAGGTGTGTTATAATCTACATTATGTGTATAATATACAAATTTGGTGCATTTCTACTCAATAGCAACTGAGATACTGTTTTTATGGTCATCTTCAAATAGTATTGTATAGCAGTGCAACCTATATCGTGTAATTATTCTCAAAATTGAATCCGCGTGGTTTTTATAACAAGAATATTGCATACTAAATCTGTTGCAATCCCATTCCACATATGCAGAGATATTTCTATAACGCTCATCCTGAAAATTTCTGCGTAGCAGCGGCACTGGTCATGTTGGCCTGCTGGGCAAACGTGCCCCATTCGGAATGGGCCAATTAACCCCATATCGCCACTTTTGCTTCTCACGAGTGTAGAGACTTATTCTGAAAGCATTGCGATAAACAAATAAGCCCTAAAGTACAAATGAAGAATTATCTTTCTGAATATTATTTGTAAAAAGGGTAATTGTAATCTATAAGCAATGAAGAAAATGATTATTTATAAGTGAGGAGATTTACTCAGCGTAGAAAAAATTAGAAAATTCTAGTTGGATCTTTAATGGATGCTGCTTCTTCAATGACGCTGATGTGGAGGAAGGAAGCCAGGAAAATACACACTTATTTGGACTGACAGCGTTCAATACCGGAAAGTTTAAAAAATATCGCGACTGGACCAACGTGCCCCTTTGGCCAACTAGCCCCGGTCTACCCTATCCGATAAATCAAAGAATCATATGCAAACGTTCAGTACGATAACGCTTTGTTCGAGCTCACTCGCATGCTAGCAGTGATAATAATGGGACCTGTCATTTATAGCTTAAATGACAAGAATAAAGCCTGAAATGGAAGTGCTTAACATTATTGAATTATTACCGTACACTACATTTTTTTCAAATTTGGAATTTCAACAAAAATAGATAATATTAACTTATTCCCAATAAGATCATTAATATAGTTTTCTGAAACCCTTGATGATACACTCTCTATATATCGTGCATTTATACTAATCAATAAAAAAATAATATTTTAAAAAAGACCTTATGCTTCGGACAATAAATTAGCAAAAGTCAAATATATTCGGTCCGGAAAAAAGAAAAAGTTGACATAAAATAGAAAGAACTGGTGAACTTCCGTGTATATTTAGAATCACCAAAACTCGACATTTTTATTTTCCTGGAAAAATGTATTTCAAGAAATATCAAGCACTTTCAGTTTAATTTAGTTAGATTAGGGTCCCGTTTTGACACTTTCAATGAAATATTATGACAGAAATGTCTAAGACCATAATGACTAGAATTCTTAAGATTATGACATAAAGTAAATGTTTTTTTGTTCCACTATAAAAATCCTTTAAATGCCAATAATAAAGATAGTTTTCATTATATTAATACACTTGTAGTTTACATGATAGAAATCTCTCACCATCAGAAAATGCACACTTATATACATTTAAGGTTTACGCCAGAGGCATTGTTTAAGTTGTTCGTATTGCAGTAAGAATTTTTTTATTTATGCTTCATTTAAATTTTATTATGCTTGATTTAAAATTCACCTGTGAGACAATATACTTTATGTTGAAGCAATTGATCGCGTAACATGAAATTTCAACAACTTCGAATATTTTGGGAAAATTTGCTTTTTTCATTTCTTACTGTTTACTTAAGGCTTCACAAATATAAATATTTTATGAAATACATAACCAAGCGAATTATGGAAATAAAACTACTGTAATAAGTACAAAAGACTAAGCACCATGTTTACATCAGACGCAATATTTTCAAAATAAATATTTCCCAAGTTCTACTAACTGAAAATTCATTGCGATGGCCTTCACTAAGGTTACTGAAGGTAAAAATAGCCTTCGGAAAAATTTAAAATGTATAGGTATTCAAACGCCTTTACTTGAAGTCTATGAGGGGAAAAAATGGAATAAACGTGGGAGGAAGGAGGCTCAGTCCAAATTCAATTTGCCTTCCGTTTACCGCGCGAATAACATTACGTCCACCTCTAGATTAGATTACGTGGCATAACTTTTTCTTTTGTTATTTCATATCTAGAGAAACTTTGCTCTGATAATACTAAGCACGAACACGAATCTCAACTGCAATTTTTCTTACAGAATCAGATGCATCTTTCTATCCAATTTCATGACGATGAGTTCTATGTGACATATTCCTTTTTTGTAGTACACTAAATAATAATTACATCCTTTTGTTCAATTTCGGTGATCAATGATTTTATATATGGTGTAAACCACTTTTAAAGTGGTCATACAACTGACTAATCTTAAAGAATAAGATGCATCTTTCTATCCTATTTCAAGACGATCAGTTCTAAGTGACATATTCCTTTTTCGTAGTTTTCTAAATAATAATTACATTCTTTTGTCAATTCCGATTATCAATGATTTTATATATGGTGTAAACCACTTTTAAAGTGATCATACAACAGGCGAACCTTTAATGGCATGAATAAAAAAAAGACTTGATTTACAAATGATAAATTTATTATTAGTTGTGCATTTTTAAAGCATTTGTTATAAGGCTCTTTTGTCAGTGTTTTATACATTTAGCCCTCCTATGAAAATGATACTTTCAATCTGGTTTGTATCTAAATAATGTTGTACGAGTTATGGCAGAATTCCGTGATGAAAGAGGGCTAATAATAGTCTTGCATGGAAATCGTGTTGTTAGAATGCTTTATTGTAAGAGATCTTTGCATTTTGTTATATGTAAACAGTTTTATCAGAGAGCCATGTTGAAAGAGAAATGAATGTACCATATATATTTGAAAATAGAAAGACCATAAAATTGCGGCAAATCATTTTCATATTTGAAAAATTTAAGAAAACTAAGTAGCAACTCAGATTTGAAATAGCATTTCAAATATATACATTGAAATGTATGAAAAAATGATTTCCGAAAAAAAAATTCATTTAATTATTTTACCGAATAAAGAAGTTAAGTAGGAAAAGAAAAAATATTGAAATGAAAACATATTTTTCGTACAGATTTTCTGAAAAGCATATAACTCTATCCTTAGAATTCTAAATAACTGCAAATTTTTTGGCATATAGAGATTGCAAAAATAAACTACTTCGTTAAAAATCATTTATGACAAGCATCATTATTTTTAACATAAGAGTAAAAGCGTTATTTCAAAGCAATGTAAGAAGTCATTGCAACAATTTCATACTTTACCATTTGACTTAACCAATTTTTCCGAGAGACAAGAAATATATCAGGACAACTTATTTACCGATTTGATAAGCAAGACAAATAAAAGAGCCTGGCATATAAGCATTCTAGTTAGAGGTAATTTGGTAATCAATAAATAGGCATTCAATAATCGATTTGTAAGCTTGATTAGCATATCTTAATTTAATGCACCACAACGCATCTAATGATGAATAAATCCCTACCATGGTATTCTTAGCAATCAATGGGAATAGGTCATTACGTATCAATATTGTTGGGCATTCGATTTTAGTGGAATGTTATCTTAACTAGATTAGATACTTTCAATTTAAATATTTAGTTAAATAACTTTTCATCCATTCCTCTTAATGTTTTTTTGCGTGTGTGTGCATGTTTTTATAAGAACGGGAAGAAATTTTGGAGAAATCTATTGATTGATTAATATTCAACAAAGGCAAAGCAGACAAAAATTCATCTTGAAACTTTAGAGTTGAAAGTAATTCAATTAACAGTAATAGTCATTCAAAAATGGATATATAGATAAAATTACCATATTTTAACTCAATACATTGCGAGACCTCAGATGATGAATAAACACACACCATGCCTTTTCTTGGCAACCAGTCAATGAGGGTAGATTACTCCCGACAATTTTCGTGGGACATTAAATTTTAGCATACTAAAGCAACTTAATTTCCTGGCACAATAATTTTATAACTTAGTTAGATGGCTTTCAGTTTTATTATTTAGTCAAATAGCTTACTGACGATGGTTTTGACAAGAGACCATCTGCTTGATTTCTCATTTTTATTTCTGGACAAAATTTCGACTTAGGATGTGGACACAACAAATTTTTTATTTATCTCAATAACTTTCTCACTATTTACTTTTCAAAGAGATCGCCAGTTTTTTTTCGGTAATCATACAAAATACCACATTAATAATCTATTCACCAATTTCAAATTCAACAGAGTGCGGATGGAAGTAGACGGAAATTCAGCTATACAGTAAACGTACCGGTTTCAGGTATTCAGTAATCAATCTATAGGCATTTAATAATCGATACATACTATTAGCATATCTTAATTTAATACATCGCGGTGCCTCTAATGCTGAATAAATCTCCATCACGCTTTTTCTTCGCAATCAATGGAAGTGAATTATTACCGATCATTATTGTAGGGCATTAAATTTTAGTGCATTAGCAAATCTCCTCTCTGGATCCAGTAGATTCATTTTCAACAGATACGCTGGCACAACAATGTTTAGTACCGCATCGAGTGCATTTGTAATCTGTTTTAACTGGAATGAGAAGCCTCTGTAACGATCGCATAGCTAAGCACTCTAAACTCTGTTTAATGCTTCAACTATCACAGTGGTTAACACAGTGGTTAAAAGGCTCGCATTTGAAACATAAGGGATCGCCAGGGAAGTCAAATGAAAGGGCACATATAAATAGTGCATTAGAATTGCATTTATTGTCAACTCATTCATGATGGTAGGGATGACTAGCATTTAGTTTTGATATTTAGTTGAATAACTTTCTGAATACTTTTGATGAACTGTAGGTCTCAATAAATTTAGCTAGTGATTTGAATTCCATTTTGACCGCGGGTTCTTCCGACAAAAGACAGTGTTTCAATAAATTCATTTTCTAATTGCTGCTGTACATCCATCGTATCTATGAACATTCAAAATAGGAAACATGTGCTCCTCAAAGTTATTTAAGTATATTTGAACATGAATTGGGTATATGTCTATTACGGCAATAAGAGTATATCTGCTACAATATAGTATTACTAAGAGTATTTTGAAGTAGTTCATCTTTGTCCACATACACATCTGTTTCTAGCAATTTGCAAAACGATGGGAACTTTAATAATCATTTCTTCCATAATGTAGGAAAACCTGACGAAAGAGTGGAAGAATGCATCATACCAGGGTGGAGTGGGATTTTTTCAGAGAAAAAGGAAACTTGTTTTGCCCATTTGTGATAGTAACATAGTATCATTTGATATACAGGAAAGCAGAATGTGTGATTTTTCAACGATTGTTGGAATACGTTTTGTTTACACAAATGTGGAAAAATTCTCTAGAAAAGTCCTTTAAAAAGATATCCTTATCATAAGCAGTTGGTAATACGTCTGGCCATTTAAAAGCAAGAGCTTTTTATGCTCCAACCCACCACACTTTGATCTTCAATTTAGTCGTTAAAATAGACTTTGTTGCGTATTACTTCTGTTCAACAGGAAATTTTTCACTCAAGAAAAGCTACAGCTTTATTATTTTTGTTATGAACTTATTGAGTTTCAATTTATTTAAAATCCACACAAAATCTAAAAGTGGTTCACCCTTTAGAGGAAATACTTTACTTCCTACAGAAAATATGCGAATTCGGAATTCGCAGTAATAATATTATGGTACTTTATCAACTGCAAATACTGAAATGTCTTTAAAATTCCAAACAAAACTCCTTTATAATGATATTATCATTTTATTTTAGTAACTTTAACAGACATATTCAATTCTTATCCCAATTTTTTTTTATGATTAGACTAGGTCATGAACGATCTAGGGAAATTCATGTTCTATTTATGAACAATAGCTTGTCACAAATAGGAATATGTATGAAGGAGCTACAGATCTTTAACTTATTTAAGGAATCTCAATTTGTCGAATACAGAATTCAGTGCATGGCATAAAATTGAATTAATAATGACATAAATATCATATTATTAACTATCAGTAACAAACTAGAAAAGGAAATTAAAAACATAATGACAACAATTCTTATCGCAGTTTAAATATAGTCGATTTTATTCCCATTTGCACCATAGATAGATTAGATTTATAGATTAAGTTTTTTATGGCCACATACTGTATGCCGTCAATTTCTGTCCTATTAGTAACTTGAAATTCTGAAGAATTTCGAAGTAAAAATTAATTTAAAACAACTCAAAAGAATTTACCGAATAAATATACTGAACTAAATTTCCTTCAGTTACATACTCAAATTGTGTTTTTTTAAATTTAAAAGCAAGTATTTTCTTTTCTAACTTTTTAGGGCCTGGAAAAAACTTGGTTGGCAGAAATGGAGCAGAGAAAACTTTTTACTGCCTAAAACGGGTCACGAGTGAAAAAAGTCTAAAAAGCCTTGTTCTAAATGTTTTATTATGTAGTTAGTTAATCATTTGAATTAGCTCTCCTAGACTGCTAATGAATAATACACAGAAAGTGAAAATCACAGAGAAACGCTCATCTGTTGCCTTCTATTTTTTCGTTGCCCTGAAAAAAATATGCTCCGAAGGGGTAGTGAACTGCCAATCGGGAGATATTTTTTCTGAATAAGAGGGATAATGGCGTTCAGTGACGTAAGATAAAATAAAAAATAAGTGGTTATGGTAATCGTCGATTCTTTGGGCAATTTCTTGGGCAATTCTTCTCTGTCAGCCCGTCGCTTACACTTGGGTAGCTCGAAGAGTGTATGGTTGAAACTGTTTTCCTTTTATATCGTTTGCATTTTTTTATAAGTCTCTCACATTGTGTCGTCTATCGTCCGTCTACTTAGTATTCAGCTTAGAAAAGTTTATTGTAATGAGTGACTATCGCTTTTGGCGGCTAAACGTTGGCATTTTGAGCCAAACTTAGAAAAGCTTTCTGTTTTTTTAGCTTCGTTGTTTAGCATGGTCGCTGCGATTCAACAGTCATATTTCTATTCAGTTTTATGAATTATTCACAACTATTTACCTCAAAAATGGAAGGTCAGACTCATCGAAGTTGCATATAAACTCTTATTTCTTGCATTATAGAAAATATGCTCTGAGTATATAAGTATATATTTAAAGCTATGTGTATGTATGTATATATATATTAACAAAAGAGAAAATATATACAAAACTATTTTAGAAAAAGGAGAGAACAATAAAAAAATAGATAGAACGCTACCGTAAAGATGCGCCTTCAACAGGGAAATTCCTTACAAGCGTATATAATTATTTATCGTTGTTTTCTATACAAGCTTTAAGCCTAGCTGCTAAAAAAAGTTTGTTTCCCTGGAACACCGAAAAAACAAAGAAAACATTTACGTGTATGGATAAATATGGTATGAGCATTAATAACCAAATGTTTATTGAAATATCAGAATTTTTATGACGGACCAAATGTTCAGTGAAACATCTGAAATTCGATTCATTTTCAGGAACTTTGAAAAAAGAGAAATTACTCAAATAAATAAGCCTACCATTATTTGGAGACTTTTTCAGATAACTTATTAAGTATAACATAGGAAACAGTGTTTCATTTCAAAATTTTCGACAACTGAGCTGATTCAAATTAAAATACCGACTATTTTTCGCTTTAAAACATTCACATTGTTCTAAAATATAAAATAAATACATTTTCTGTTATTTGATTCCGCATTTGTTCTTAATATTCATTAATTTTAACTCTCTCCCTGAGGCAAATGCCCATTACTAAAAGTGCCCGACTAGGAGTGTAAGAATGCTGTCTCCTTTTCCTAAGAGTGATTGATAGAATGCTTCGAGTACTCACTTTGTTCGCTTTTCTGAGAATGGTTTCGAGCTACCTGGAGGAGTGTTGATTGGAACAACTAGTGGCGAAGCAAGGTGACAGGCACTCTGGAAAAGCATTTTTTAGCTTCCCCCTAGTCATATATAGCATTATGAAGTGAAACAGATGTGCTACTGTTTCGTTTTAGCGGTGGACCTAGCATCTCGTGTATCTATACCTGCTTATTCTACCTTGTTACGCCACTGGGGATAACCAATTTCCTTGAATTTTCTCTTTTTTCGTGTAGCTGAATGAATTCTACTTTTATACATTGAACATATGAAGCTGTAAATTATTAGTATGCTTATTTCTCTGAGAAGAAACTTCTCAGAGCTTGTAGGTTGAAATGCAGCTGTTTCAGTCTTTTTTCCCTCCTTCTGGATATTTTTGAGACAATTACTGCTTATTACTTCAGAACTGAAATTTTAGAAGCAAATAATGGTTATTTTCTTTGAAATGCATAACTTCCCGGCGTAATTCTCATAAATGCAAATGATGTGTGAATTCGTTTCCCTATTGGCATGTTGAGGTATTTTGACAACACATAAATGCATTGCACAATATTTTATTTAGCGCAATATCTATATATCCAATCATGCTACTTTTCGGAATTATATATAGTTTTTAAATATTTTCTTTTATTAGAAATCGCAAGAAAGAGAAGAACTCAGTTTCACGTTCATTTGCCTGGATTGATTGAGTTAGAAAATAAGAATGCACGATGTTTTTATATCCGTAGTGAACTGTAAATTTTAGATCATAACATGCATTAGCCTGCTGTTCCGTTCGCATTTACTATGCAATGTAACGTTCGGGTGAATAGGGCCCGAACACTAATACTAAGGGGCCTAAGTACTCCTTGCTTTCAGAACAATATTGAGTTGAGAGATAAATAAGATATGTTTTAACAGAATAAACTTGATATATTTGAAAAATAATACAATGGATATGTTAATATAAGCATATGTATGTAAAATAAAAAGATGAATTAGAATATTTTTTCAATCTTGTCTCCTTTTTATTTACAACTTAGACAAAAATATGATACATGTTGCTCGCAGATATGCTTTTTACAATTCTTGCACAATATAGTTGTTTTTATTATCATTGTTTGATTGACAGAACATGCATTGGACACAAGCTTTTGACTACATTACGTAACTCTTCATTTGCTTAGACATGTTGTTGATCTCAAATTCAATAGCAGGTGACGTCACTCGTTTGAAATGAAAATTAAATTAAATTAATTGATTAAGTAATAATTAAGTTGTGAAAACATTAGAATAGCTTTTTATCGTTGAGAACACACAAGTGTGCAAAATTTCAAAACTCTAGCACAGCAGGAAGTGAGTAAAATATTGATTATAAATATCATCTTTGCAAACATAAAACAAGTTAAGTAAAATATAAATGTAAAAAATGGACCTCTTTTAATTTTTTAAGGGTCTTTTTTAAGCATAATTTACTCAGAGTTTCATATAAACATCACTCTCATTTTCTTATTATAATTGAAATCAGTTTCTGTTTATAAATAATTTCATTGTCTCATGAATGGTACATCTTTGAGACATAAAATGCGTAATTTTCATAATTACTGTATTTCACCCAAGTATCTGATTCTTATTGCGTTGTTAAACAGGTAAAGTTGTGATTTTGTTAATGGCGTAATTTATAAAGCATGAATAATATATTTTTCTTTAAGTCAGTGTGGGGAAAAAACATTTTTAGTTAGTAAGATTCGTTTTCCATGTGTATATGCTTTATGTATATGATTTTGATATTCGTATCGCCATTATTAACACAAATGAATCATTTTTCCTACTTTTTGAAAAATATACTCATAAGTTGGATATAAATATTTTAAATTAATTTTTATATTACATAAAATTGAGCAATTTATCTTTCAAATAAAAAAATACTGTTCGAGTTAAATCGAAACATTTATAACTTTTTTATATGTTATCTTTCATTGGATTGATAAGAAGTGATTTCATAAAAACCTCTACCATTCATCATGCAAGTATGTAGATAGTCGAATGCTTTATCTTTTAAGGAAGATTTATTACGATTGATGGTGCAAAACAAAACGCAAACGTTCCCAAATCACCAACTGTCTAAATGTTCCCCTCGAACGAATTCAATAAGCGCTAGCCATTCGTACGACCCGAATTAAATTGTTTCTAAATCCTTTGAGATAATACCTCTCAATCCTGTCAGGGATTTGGAAAGTAGGACAGAGCGGTATTTTCCTCCCCCTTCTTAACTCGCCAGAAAAATCATTTTTCTTTTTGACTCCAAATTCCAGTCTAATTCGAGTCTCTTTTTTTCACTCAATCCGTTCAAAAAGTCGAAGCAGGCGGGCCAAAAAGAAGAAGCAGGAGCAATCCGTGGTCTCTTTGAGCCTTGCACTGCAAAGTGCCCTCCTATGGGTATTGCGCAGAGACTCAGTCTAGCAGATAATTATAGAATCATCTGGAGAAGGCGGATAGGCCTTTTTGCGCTGGGATGATGAAGCAGCTAAGCTGCACTGAGGAGGCGTTCAAAAGGTGAGCCGTAAAGGCGGTAACAAGTGAAGCGCAATGATCCGTTTTCGGATGTCAGATATAAGCTGACGTCACGCGAGTTTGCTCGAAGTCTTTATTTCACGGATGACCAGGCTGGACTTTGCCAGGCATTCTATTCTCCAAGCTCCGACACCTTCTATACATCAAGGCGTCTATTGTGTGGCATCCGGAGAAGCAGATGGTGCTGCCCGCTCGCCAAGAGAACAATACAGGGGCTTCTTTTCCTGTAGATTAATAGCGAGCATTCAGAAGGATTCTTTTCAAGATTTCACTTGTTTTGCATGCGATCCGGCCCTTTTGTTTATTTTGCAGAGGAGGAAAGGATTCCTTAGGTCGGTTTTGCATATAAACAAGTCGATTGGATTTTTCAGAAACTTATTGGATTCACTTCAATGTTTACGATCGCAGAACGAGTGTTATCGATTTGTTTGCCAGGATTGAAAATGAATTTTCGTAGAAATTGTAAATGCTTCCTTCGAAGTATTAGTATTTTCCTGAGTATTTTTAAGTAAAATATGTTAATCTCTTACTTAGTTTTTTAATAATTCGACGCATTAATCGGTTGATAAAATAAGGAAATGTATTGCTTTGGATTGAAGGTCTTTAATATACGCTAAAATTACTCGCAAACATTCAGAAGGAATCTTTTCAAGGTTTCATTTTTTTGTCTGCGATATTATTTTCCGAATTTTCTGTTTATTTCGAAGAATGGGAGATGTTTCATTTACTATGAAGTGTAAGTCTGTTTTGCAACTTAAACAAGTTGATTGGATTTTTCAAAAAACTATTGCATTTAATTCAGTGTTTGTTTTTCCTACTAATAATGTTATTGACTGATTTTTTAGGATTTAGCAATCAATTTGAAAAGGAAATCCTTAACAGTATAGCATTTTTACTTTGAGTATTTTGCGAATTGATTCAATTTTGAACCTTCCTTTGTACTAATGCTGAATTCAACCTTCTTTTGGCATGATCATATTTTTAAAGCTGTTTTTCAGATTTCTGGGACAAACCCTTGATAGTGAGTTGCGTTTTAATTCGATAAGTTAAAGAACGTTGCAAGTCAAAGGAGCAATAGCAAGAATTCTGAAGGTTTCCTTTAAGAATTCTATTTCGTACTCCAAGCCTTTTATTTGTTACCTCAAAATGGAAAAGAATTCCCTCTCTATCCTTTCTGAGGCAGTTTTGCATATAAACACGTCTATTGGTTTCTTCTGAAATTTATTGGATTCCCCTCATTGTTTGCTCTCCTTGGTACCTGTGTTATTGATTTATTTGTCCGAATTGAAAAGAAGAAATATACAGATTTAGATTTATAATGTCCTTCAAAATGTTATAACTTAACTCAGCTTTTCTCGAATTTGAATAAATTATTAAACTTTATTAATATTAATTCTGCTTATATGTGAAAATATTATAAAGTTAGCAATCTTTGATTGAATTCCACCTTACGCTGCGATTTCCAATTGCCAGGTTTGAGATTTTTAGATTAATAACGATCATTAAGGAAAAAGTAATCATTCAGAAACTTTTTATTTTGTATGTTTTACATATTTGTTTCATAGTCATTCAAAAACATTTTATTTCGTTTGTTCTACAGAATGGGAAAGGATTCACTCTCTAAGCTGGCTGGACAAATTTTGCATATAAAAAGTATATTGGACTGCTTAGAAACCAATTCAAAGCAGACTACTTTGCACTATGTATGCTATCAATTAATGTCAGGACAAAAATAAGTTATTATATTTTAGATTTTTCAGCATGGGTTGTAAATGCTAACTAGTTTACTGAATTGTCAGTTGATGACCTTTATTTGTATTTATTCTACATTTTATTTAACGAGTGAAAGCAAAAAATTAACTATTTTGTTTAAAATTTGAATTTCTTTTACAATAATCAGATTTTTAAGAGTCGGATTTCAGATTTTTAGACAAACGGCGAGGATTTAGAAGGTTCCCAGACAAAATTTCACTTCTTCTGCATGCGATTCAGATTTCCAGCCTTTTTATTTATTCTGTAGAAGAATCCACTTACTCACTGTGGTATTTGGTTCGATTTTACATGTAAACAAGTTTACTGGATTTTTCAGAAACCATTGGATTCAATTCAGTGTTTACTTTTTGCGCCACGTGTGCTATCGATTTATTTGTCACGATTGAAAAAAGTCTATAACGTTTTAGAGTTTTCAGCAGGAATTTTACTTATTACTACTTTGCTAAGCATTATTTAATTCTCATTCAAGCATTATTCATTAAGCATTTTCGCTTTTGGATCGATACAACTAATGAAGTTACGGGCAAAAATAATTATGATTAGAATTTTAGATTGAATTCAGCCTTTACTTCACATGTTCAAATTTTTATGAGTGTTTGTTATTTTGAGTGAATATAAAACTCCTTATCTTTTGTTTATTTCTCAAACGTAACATTGGAAAGTATTTCCAGTTGTGTTTCCTGGTTGGAATTGTGGATCTAGCTTGGAATTTTGCATAGCTTATAGGAAATGGAAATAATTCCTCAAAAGTTTATTTCGTTATTTTCAACATTTTGTTTCCCACTGCTTGTCTTATAGAGTATTTTCGGAAAAGGGAACAAAATTTATTTTATGCTTTCTATTCATAAAACAAATATTTCTTCTTAAATATAAAGATTTCAAAGAATATTTTAACATTTTTTGCAACTTGCACTGATATCAGGGCCAAAGAAATTTACAAGATAAACTCATTTTTTCAATCGTAGTTTTGCTGTGTAAATAAATTAATGGAAGAGAATAAAAAAGAAAGTTTTATCGAATTGGGGTTTGTGTGATATGGTTTTCAGGATTTTATTTTCATTTTCTAAAGCTGTTTTGAATGTGTCAATGGGTTGTGATTTTACAATACATTATTTTTTTCACACTCAAACGCAAAAGTGCACCATGAGTTAATAAAATTCGACAATGAGTAATTATAGCAATTAGAATATTCTGATGTTAATTATTTTCTCATACATATCATTAAAAATGTAAATACTATCCAAATACATCATGAAAATTTGAATTTTTGAATCCTAAACTGAAAGAAAATACACCACTTACTTTTTTTATGACTACTTATAAAATTGTGCTCTGCCGTTTCAAATAAAAACTGTCACAAATGATTTATTGATAAGGTTTCATCACACTAACTATCTTGGGTGTCATTTAGGTATGCTACTTTTAAGTTAAACAGCCAGGGAATGAAACTTTTTTCCTTGTCAAGGGTTTGAAAATCCAAACAAAAACGAAAGAATATAAACAAATTACATAGTTGCAAACCAAACTCATTTTATGTATCGTCGGAAATTTAAATCAATATATAATGTATTTTCACATCTCTGTAGTTACCACCCTCAAATCTCATGGTACATCTCAGTTGGAGAGAAAGTAATGAAATAAATCCATAATAGAAAAAAATAACCAAAAAATGTATTCTCTCATCATCAATAACAACTGCTTTCATAAGTCATCAATAAAAGATGCTCTAACAAGCTTTGAACAACGGAACTCGAAAGAGTACTTTGATGGTAGGATGTATAAATACTTGATTACAAGTTCCAAATTTCTTCCAAAGAGGAATGTATTACAACTTACGTTTCGTCCATATCTATTAGCTCTTTCTTACTATCATTTAATGTTTCCTCAAATAATCCTTTAACATTCATCATCTTTTTCACATCGCATTTCAAATTACCCCAGAGTAGCAAGCAGCAGCTCATACATTTCGCCAGCAAAGCTTTCTTCGTCTGGAATTCATTTACATTCAACGTGCTTCCCTTCCAAAAGATGACGCACTGAATGTGCTCCCTACCGCATATATAAATCAACCTACCAGCCCACGCAGCTCATATTGAAGCATAATTAGAATGTTTCACAATACAAATAAGTCTTTTTGACAAAATATATGCTTAATTTCCATTCGTTGCAACTCCACTGTGGATTCGTCAACACCTTGCGCCAAAAGAAGTCGCCAAACAATAAATCTCTCTATGGCGAGTTTCTGTTCGCTACCAACACTCGCCAACCTAATTGTAAGTAATCCATAATATAACAAAATACGTACACCAACCCAGTCTTTTGTGCTGCCTTCGTTGTAGGAGATGGAAGGAAGGAAGGAAGGAGACTGGGGAAGGAGAAGGAATAGCCACAGCTGGTGCCTCTCAAACTATTTTCAAAGGAGCACAACTCCTTCTCTTCCTCTTCGATAACGATCATTCTTTGGGAATGACACAATAATCAGGCAATTGCTGTCGAGTTTGGAACCTTTGAAAACTGAATTTAAAAGGAGCTTCGCGGAATAAATATTTTCTAACGAAGAATCTTCTCGCAAAAAGATCGCCACATGTTTCTCCCGGTTTAAACCCGGAAGTTTTGAAAATTATTCAGCAGAGCATTCTTGCAACTACTTTGGAAAAATTAAGTCAGCCACATTTCCGCTTGAATTATTTCTCTAGTTTTTTTATATTCTATATCCATTTTTTTTCTTATCCTACGAGCAATCAACTTTTCAGTTTTTAGTTTTCTTTCTTTTCCTCCATCTAACCGGTGCTTCTTAAATGCAAATAACTATTTACTCATCCGCTCCAAATCGTACTTATTCGATAAATATGCATTCGTCTAGCTGAATTGGTAGAAGGTCCAATTCGTGTTTTTAGAGAAATCTTTTTGGCAGTTATTTCAGGGGAAGATATTTTATTATCACTCGTTGAAGATAAGAGAAGTTAGAGGTTTTTTTGAAGTTCATTACTAGTATTTTATTTTAAAACAAGAAAATATGAAAAAAATGTATTAACTTCAAGAAGGTTATTTCGAATTCTTTGTGACTGAATTACATTAAATTTTTGCATATAAAACTTTTAAAATTTGTTACGGAACATCATATACTTAACTACAGAATCATTCATACGCCCTGTTTTTTGGAAGAAAATGGTTTTAATAAATTGTCTAATCTAAAAGCTTTTATTGAAAAATTCGTAAAAATGGATTTTTAGAATGAATTCTGCCGCTAAAATTAGATCTCACAGCCAATGAAGAAAAATCAAACTATTTGATTCTATGCTTTTGAAACTTCTAAGTTATTTTAATTTGATTTATTTTGTCCTCAAAATATTTGGAGCGTTACCTGCTACCAACATATTTATATCAAGTTAAAAAAGAGGGAAGTTAATTAATGGGAAAGAATACATATGTGACAAATTATTTTAGTAAATTGCTCCATTTTTTATGTTTGTTTAAGTCTATTTCCGACTATCTCAGTGCTTTTGTTTAAACATGATACCGGGAAGTAGTCAAAATAATTTGTCATGAACTTTTAATTCTGTAAACTCTGCTCTTCCCAGTGTTTCAAGTAATGTTGATTTCCCTGCTAATGCAAATTCTAGCTGTTACCGCTCTTACTTTCGTAAGCCTCGATTTTGTTAATTCTATCTCTTTTGGATCTAAACTCACTCTACATAATATTGCCGTCGTTCAGGCAGAAGTCACTAAGTCCACAAAAACCTTTTGACGGAAAACTGCAGTCAACTAGAATTCGCAATTAATGACTTCATGATAGAAACCTGCTATTTAAATATCAGTAAAAAATCCGTTAGATCTAAAAATCTGCAAAATAATTTTTACTATTTATCACAGCGTCTCAAAAATAATTAAGTTTAAAATGAACATATCTAGAAATTACAGTTTTAGACTTAGTGACTTCTACTTGCACGACGACGATATGTAGCTTCTCTCATCTGTTGTAAGTCCAATCTCCAAATGAATTATTATTGAGAGTGTATGTGAAAAATCGGAACCCGAATCTGATTTACGTAAGGAGACTTAATACTTAAATATGAATAATGTGTAAAATGTAGTGAAAGTTGCTGCAATAAGGACCTTTACTTAAATCTTGAATTTTTCAATATAAATGTCTAACATATATTTATTCTGATCATTCTCCTGATGCTATTATAATATCGGTATATATCCTCAGCGTGCTGGTACTAAATTTGCAGCTTTGTAATAACACAAAATGGAATAATAACACAATATCGAATCAATCTACTCATACTTCAATGCGCGACACCAATTCAATTTGGGAGATATTTCTTATCTTACAGGAGGTTAAAAGACTTGACTTTCCGGTACAGCGCAATGGGCAGTAACATATTAGATTACCTACGCATTTATGTTTATTATGCGTCATTGTTACAGCCCTTGATTTCATTAACCTTTCAATTACTGCCGGTATATAAGTTGCATGCGATGTTACCAATTTCTGTCTTCCGCCATTACCAATCAAGCATGTCGTAATATAATAGCACAAGGGAGTAATGCTATATGCTAGGTGATAAGATATCCAACAGATTAGCTCAGTGAGAGGATATAAGTCCCGATGGCTTACTGATACAGCATAGGTTACCGACACGTATTCAAAGTTAAAAAATCGACATTTAGAGCATATTTACTCTTTCTAAGGAAAAGATTAAGGAAAATTGCACTGAATATTAGTGCCATTGCTATCTTCTGATTTTTAATTTATTAAAATAAGGGCTTCTGAGAGATTAAAATATATGATCTAAAATAATTTTCGACATTTTTGGGGGTAATGAAGTGTTACTTTCGAAATAAAGCATCCCTAATTTTACATAATAGGAGTTTCCATTGTATAAATCTTACTCCTAGAATATCTGTTCTCAAAGTGTAACTCTTTCGCATTCTATTTCTGGAAATTCGCCAACTGAAATTCGAGAATACGGCCTCAATGGTTGATTATAGCTCGCAACGGCATCTGAAAAGCAATTCTCTCTTCGAATAATTGCTCTTCATTTACATATATTTATATCGTGGTCTGAGCTAGGAAAACTTTTCAATGATCAGTAATTCTATTCTTTGTTTAATTCTTTACGACACAGAACCATAATTTCAAAAATATAACTAATGTTAAGGTTGGTAATTGAGGAACTCAAAACTCGGTAAATTTTATACTGATTTTTGCGAGAAAAGATTTAGTTTCAACTCCGATTGTGAAATTGTATTTTTGTTTTGTAAAATGTTACAATGCATTATTTATTTCTGAAACCCCAAGAAATTGGTTAAATTAGGTTACTTTTAAAGATAATTTAATGAATCCATTAAATCCTTTGAGAATAAATCATACAAAGTCATTTGTTTACGGATGTTCAGCCATGTTTCATAATTTGATTTTATGATTGAATTATTTGCTATTATTTAATACAGAAGTTTAAAATTACTCGTACTGGTTCAATAAAACGTTTCTTTTTTTGTCATTAATTCGATGAAAATTTTATTATTACCATTTCATTTCTTTCTTATTTTATAGTAGATCTAAATTTTCAAGTAATAAATTTTCTGATATTTTTAAATTTAAAAACTATTTTTCCTTCAATGCAATTTTTGAGCTTTTAATTGGCAAATTTTTTTTGAATTAATGAACTGAGTTTTTTATGCAATCAAGCCTTTTTATAGAAAATGCATAGAAAATATGTAAGATAATATTTTAATAGTCAATTAAACTTTAACAATCTACTTTTTTATTCTTTAACGTTTTTATGCAAGTGGCAAACAAAGAGTAAAAAGATGATTCTCAAATATAATCGTTTAAATTCTTTATACGGCACCAAAATAATAAAAAAATTCCTTTTTACTGTTCTTGCCCGAGACTACTGAATTTTTTACTTTTTTTTATGAAAAAAGATATTAACAATTTTAATCAAGCTGCAAAAGTTCCAAAAACTAACTTTCAGTGCTATAAAAACAAATAATTCCAAGGAACTTTATTTCGTTTTCGAGGGATCTGCATCTAAAGTATGCGATTTTGAAAAACATGATAAAATAATCTCACCGTATCTCTTACATCATAAACTCCAACCATTTTTACGGAATATAACCAACCACAAGTAGCATTTTTTAAAAAAAACTTTTCCTTCAACGATAAAAAATGAATTTAAAATTGACATCTTGATGGCTTATTTAAATATAGAAGCTGTTAAGGTGACATTTCTGTAAATGCTTAACATTCTCTGCAAATACTGCATTCTAGAAAGTCTGAAATATAAAAAATAAAACTTTAAATAAAATTTCATTTCTCTGATGTTATTTAGATGCAGATCTCCGTTTTAATGTTTTTTGCTCAAAAAATTGATAAGAATATGATGATAGAAATATTATTGCGGATTTTCTGCATCAAATATCGATTTCTGTGTCAAAAATCAGAAATGGGGTAGATATTTAAATCCAACTTTACAGAGCATCGGTGTTTTTCTGAAGTTTATTGGTTTCTGAATATTTCTTTTTTTATTTGGCTAGTTATAATTGGGCCAGTAATAAGAAAAAGTAATTTTATTTTTGATATACTTATACTGGCAGCTCCAGTTTGAGTGATGGAATTTTAGTTATTCCTCGTTTTATCTTAGTCTTAATATTTCACCAATCTCATCATGTTTCTAGTTATTTACTTTGATCCCAAATAGATCGGAATGTTGTATAATGTTATACAACATTCACGATATCGGACAATATTGTACAACATCGAACAGTGTTGTGCAATACAGTTTCCCTTGGTCTTCTTGGGGGATATTTATACATGTCTTAATGAGATAGTTTTATTTATTAGAATATCTCCGTTTTAATATTTTTTGCTCAAAATATTGATAAGAGTATGATGGTAGAAATATTAATATGGATTTTCTGCCTTAAATATCGATTTCTGCGTCAAAAATCAGAAATGGGGTAGATATTTAATTCCAACTTTACACAGCATCAGTGAGTTCTTTTCTGAGGTTTAGTGGTTTCTGTATATTTTTCTTCTTTTTTTGGCTAGTTATAAGTTGGCTAGCAATAAAAAAAAGGGAATTTTATTTTCTATATACTAGGACTGAAAGCTCCAATTTGAATGATAGAATTTCAATTATTCCTAGCTTTATTTTAGTCTTAATTTTTTTTTACCAATTTTATCACAATTCTTGTTACTAACTTTGAGCTCCAATAAATCGAAATGTTGCATAATGTTGTACAACATTCACAATATCGGAGAGTATTGTATAGCATAGAACAATGTTGGACAATGCAATTTCTCTTGGCCTTCTTGGGGGATATATATGTCTTAACGAGGTAGTTTTATTAGTTACCAAGATTCAAGTAATATTAAGCACTCTCCAATATTCTTATGATGATTTGAAGATTTGGGCAATATTATGAATATCAGTACAATGTCTCTGTGCTACAAGAGGAATTTAAAAGTATCTTCAGATTTAAAATTCAAATGTAAGTATAGGTTACATACTTAGTCTCTGAACTTTAAAAGAAAAATAAAAAATGAATCTGGATATTCTTTTGATTATGAACTTGTGTTTTAAGTTCAAGATATTCTAAAGCCGAAACTTTTTATATTTGTTCATTTATGAATAACGGAAAAAAATTTAAAATATTTTCTCGTAAAAGTGTGAGGTTTAAAAACATGTCATCATTTTCTATTTGACTCCCAACGCATCATGTCAACAGGGCTAATTTCTTGTATTGGTTATTTTTAAAATTTGTAATGATTCTAGATATACAAACTTTTCAGATGCACAATAACAGAAATAAAATGGTTTTCAGCAATTGTTGGATATGAATGAATCCATTAATAATTTTTAAAAACCAAAACCGTAAGAGAAGCAAGAACATTTCATAATCTTTCGTTTCTTGATCTTTTGCATAACCGAAATATGTTTTCAAAAGTTTTCAATCACTGTAATTTAAAAATTTGGTAATTTTCCCCTTCGGTATATTCCGTATCCAAAAATAACAGCGTATTTAAAAATGTGCAGGCTGCCATCTATCGGAAAAGTTGTCAATTTACTGTTCCGGTTGAAGAGTTCTGCGAAATATAACACTTTACATGCTTTATAATACAAATAAAAGATTTCCAAAAGTTGTTGAAAATGAATTTATTAATAATTTTTAAGAATAAGAACTATAGAAGAATAAAGGATCAGTTCATAAATCTTCGGTATTTTAAGAAAGCTGAATATAAATTTCCTGAACTTTTCAATAACTATAATTTAAAAATACTTCATTTGTATTTTTTTCCCTCAGTACATTCTGCATTAAAAATAACAGCGTATTTAAAAATGTGCATGCTGCCATCTATCGAAGAATGACCGATTTACAATCTCCGTTCTCATTTGACAGTGACAAATGAGAGCTGGAAGCTGACAGGAAAAAAATATCCTTTCACAGATCTTTTCGAATTTTTACTAAGAAAAAGGTTCATTTATCAACCTTAATATTCTTTGAAAAAATTAAAAATGTTTTCGAGATGTTTCAGAAACTTTTTTGCACTTTGTTTAGAGTCTTTTTGAATTTTATAAACTTTCGTTTTCATACAAAAAATAAGTTTTTCGATTCCTGGAAAAAAAAGCCCCAAATACCTTTACTTGAAAAGTAATTAGTAGGCTATTCAGTTGAACTAAAAATACATAATATGCTGTGTCATTAAAGTTATAAATTTTTAACTTTTGAAGGCGTTGATTGATTTTATGCTCTTTCATTATCGTAGTAAGAATGG
>BGPR01000041.1:776742-798030 GCA_013235015.1 Araneus ventricosus
AAGGCGTTGATTGATTTTATGCTCTTTCATTATCGTAGTAAGAATGGAATTTTTCCCAGACAATATGGAACATTAGATAATTCAGGACGATACAGTTGTTTCAATTATATTTTTTTCGAAACAATTATCACTAAAAATAGATTTTTCATTCATTTCAATAAAATTAAAACTAATATTCTAGATGATTTCATAATATTTTAAATGATAATAAAATCTTCTCCTTTTATGTGTTGTGAAAATAACATTTGATTTTTTACATGTCAATTTATAGAAGAGAAGAATTTTGTGCTACCAATTTAAACGAACCTTATTTGTGTGAAGCATGTGTTTAGAAATTATCAACTTAGAAGCACTAAATGCAGTGGAAAATATTTTTAGCATACTTTTAGAAGCACACAAATCTTTTAGGCTCATAACATCATAAATTCCTTTATACCAAAAAACAAATTTAAAATGTCTGGGATACTCTTTATTAATAAGTGAATTTTTATTTATTCTAAAATATATTCTTGTGTCATACGAAAATTGTCTCGATTATTTCTAACAAATTTTAAGGCATTTTAAACGCCCGAGAATCGCACATGTAACTTTCCAAGCAAATGACTCGGCAGGAAATCTGCCTGTTACGTAGAACCCTATGAAATAACAATACATAAATTATTTAAAGAAATTCTAGTTTATAAATTAAATGACAGAGTTTTATGAAAGAGTAAAAGATATTTTGAAACACTTTTTCTCTTATGAGATGTACATTATTTTACACTTTATTTTAATATATAAAAAAACAGAATTTTTTTAATTAATGAAGACTCTGGGTTTCATTAAGAATTGAATTTAATATATATATATAAATAGTAGACTCTTAAACTAAAAAGAATGCCTAGTAGGATACTCCTTCAATTATTTGAGCGCCAAATAAGAGTTAATGAAACATCCGAATGTTCCTTTGTTGTTATTATATTATAGTCTTATTCATTTCAAAAAGTAGCCTGGTTTTTGATAACTAAATGATAGTCTTCGTTTATCATACAACAACATGTTTTTACAATATAAAAACAAGTTTCAATTTTTTTAATTCTTAAGAATCATATAATTTTTATAAAATAATTTTTATGAAATAATTACGATATTTTTCTTAATGGAAATAAATATACAGTCTCAATTTTACTGCATGAATATAACAATAGCCAGTATTTCATATTTGATATCACAAGAAAGTGACTAATTTTTCTTTTTCTTAAATTTCAGATGGTCCTGCCTTGGTTAAAGTTAATATTTACATAAGAAGTATCAGCGAAATAGATGATGTCAGAATGGTAAGAATCATTTTATTTGCTTCTTTCTTTTCTTCTTCATTTGATGTAATAAGTGATAACACAAATTCACAGTATATAACCAGTAGCACAAATATATTGTGCAATGTTGTACGATAATGAACAATATTCGCAATATTATGTAATATTTTACAATAACATATAATATTATATTATATCGAACAATATTGTACAATATCGGGCAACATGTTGTTCAACCTGCGATAGCATGGTACGAAAGACATCTTCGCTCTTGAAAGGCATCTCTTAGAGTTGCAGATCCATGAAATTAAACAACTCAGAATTAAACTTGAAATCTTATTACACGGACAAATTAAATGAAATCAGAAAAGTTAAGGTTAAACTTTACAAATAGTTGAGGATGTCTAAGACATTGGTCGTGTAACCGTTGGTGATTGGAAAAGGAATAAAGAACATATTAAAAAATGTTTATTTAGTAAGGGTGACAAGACTAGCATTAAAGAGGGGAACAATAAAAATGTGATCATGTGATGATAAGCGAGGTTTTATACATTTGGCTTACAATTTGCAGAGAAAGATGAGTTTCTATTTCAGTATTCTTTTACAAGAAAAGGTCTTACAATTTCTGGAGGAGTTGGTTGAAAACGATGAGATGTTTATAGTCAGTATTGTAGAGGTATATGGAGAAAGGATATGGAATACACCAGGAAATATGTATGGGAAAATTTTCGCCGGATGAGAATGCGATGAGGGATTTTAGGGACAAAAATTTTAATATTTTGTTGAAAATGAAAACCTAACTAGGGACAGGAACCTGATATTTAATAGAAATAAATATGGTTTAAACTATAAAATGCTCCCTTAGAAAACACTTGCAGCTATACCAAAAGCATCAATTCCAGGCTACATGCAGAGTAAGGAAAGAATAACAATTCTTGTCTGCGCCAATGTCATGTCCAAACATAAAATGAAACTCTTAATGATTGATAAACCTAGAAATCCAAGACCATGCCAGGGGCATCTAAGAAAAATCTCCCAGCAACGTACTCAAATCAAGAATATGCAACAAAGTACTCAAATCAAAAGAGTACTTAATGAACTTCTCAAATGAAATATATGATGTTTAATAAGTGGTATTCTTCATATCTTTCATGTATATTAATGTATTTCACACGAAAAATGATAAATACTTTCCTGTCTTTACTATTACGTACGGGCAGTCTCCGTATATATCGGATAAATGAGATTCTATTTCTATTTTCACCTCTCAACATTATATTATCAAAATATTTTTCTTACCGGTACTTTTTCTCTTAACATAAAATAAATTCCAAGCTGCTCATTACTTATGAAAAATCTATAACACTCTTATATTTTGCATAACGTTTTAGTTAAATAATATTCAAGTTTAAATGCGGTCTAAGTTTCACTAAATACTTCATAATTTAAGGTTCAGTAAACAGTTCAATGCAATTAACGGTTAATCGAAATAAGTAGGCTAAAAAAAGCACTTAGTTGAAACATTAAGACATAATGAATTGAGCTAAGCACTAATTAAAGCATCATTATATATTCTATAAGTATCTTACTGGGGGCAGCAATCATCATCTTTTACGATCTTTTAATTTAACTGTTTCTATTTAAAAGTAAAGAATTTATAGTGGCTCTAAATCCCCTCAATCTAATTCGCAACATCATTAACATTCTTGTAAAACCTTTTTTATCAGAAGACTGATAAAGAATAAGAAGAGTAGAGGAGGGAAAAAAGCGGCCCTTCATGGCATAAACTAATTCTCAGCGCTTTTTCATTTTAGTCTATCATATACCAAAAAGCCATTCTCTAGTTCGTAGGCGAGAACCCCCGCTGTCGTAAATCAGAACGGAAAACACCATTCAGCTGTTATGTGTGTCTCTCCCATAAACACGGGCTCCCTTGTGTACTTGGATTACCTTTTATTGAAACTTCAAGCCTCACTTGACAAAAATAAATTATTGATAAATTGCAATTTCCTTTCGCGGGAAAAGATCCGAGGGCCTTTACATTAATTCACCTGAGCAGAAAATGTGACGTTCAATTAAGGCACTCCGATAACTCAAGATTTTAGTTACAACATCGGAGGGAATTTAAAAAATGAAGCTGCCTTCATTGGCTGATTTATAACTATAGAGATTTTCTCACGTTCCCATTTTTAAAAACAACGCCATCTGAAAATTAATAACACATAACGACTGACGTCTTACGCTTTAAAAAAGTTTCCTATCATGAGGTGGCTCTTGGGAAAGAAATTCATAATTCGCTTTTCACAAGTTGAAACTTCAAGAAATATTTTGAAATTTCAAAATATTTTTCTGCTCCATGCGTGTCGGTGAAGGAAAAAATTAAAAATTAATTGTGAATTCATAGGCTACAAGTTTTAATTTAATTTAAAATTCCCTGATGTTATTATCATGCATTAAAAGAAATCTTTAAAAATCATGTTTGATAACGTTTAAGGATAGATGTTTTTCTTTCTACCAATTAGATATCGAAACTTTATTTTGTAACTAAGTGGATAATTAATTAAGAACTTTTTTTGTTTCTAGGCGTATTTTATTTAAATTGGGTGCATTTTGAAATAAAAGGTATGAGGGAAGAGTTCAGAAGTTTAGAATTAAGAAAGAAATTGAAAAGAATTTTTTATAATTTTTTTAATTCTCTGCATATGCATAAACATTTTACTCAGTTAGTTTTATTTTTTGTCAATTTTTTAATCTTTTTATCTTTAAAACTTTTCATTTTCATCTTTGAAACTTTTTATTCTATCTTATTAATTTATTAATTAATAAACATTTTATTTTGTCTTGTTTATTTATTAATATTTTTTCTCTATTAGTTAACTAATTTCCTTCACCATTTTAAAAAGCAAGCATTTCAATTTTACATAATATCTTTCATTACTTCCTAATGTTTTAAAATGGTATTATATCCATTTGTATTATTATTTTTATGCGATACTCAGCCTTTTATTGCATTTTTCTGTTTATCCCTATTTTGATTCTTCTCATTCATATTAATTATCCGATTTTTTTTGAGTTCTTGAATGTCTTAGCTGATTTATAAGGCTTCCGGTTTATTTTTCTTTATTATTTATGAACCAACGTACGAATTTTCAATTATTATTAACCTGAGAATGATTTTTACAGCCTTGATTTAAAATTCATTTTTTAAATTTTATTTTGCTTTAACACTAAGCGTACTAACCTGTCAAATTTGCAAATGTACTGCAGCTGCAACCTGTCAATGACCGTTTTCCAATGTCAGTTTCAATAAATCAGCGAAGTATCGGTACGATTAGCGTTAAATATTTTCCAGTTAAAATGCAACCTACACATTGTTACAAAATAGTTTTCAAGAAGTGTCGGCCTTAATATTCAACTATATTGATAAAAAAGTAACTATTCGGTTTCTTAGACCGTAGTGCTACTGAAATATTTATCTCCAAACTCATTAATTTTAACTGAAATTCGAAAATTTTGCAAATAAGTTTTTTAAATCTTTGTGTTACGTTTGTGGAATTTTAGGAAAAATTTTAAACTTATTTCATTAAGCTAAATGTAGATTTTTGGACATTAGTCAACGATAAAAGTACTTAACAAGTTACAAATTAAAAAAGGTTAATTCATTTATGCTGTTACAACTCAGTTACATGAGCTATTTTAAGAGTGAAATTACATGGATATTCAACTTAATTTTACATTCTTTCATTTAATTGTTCGTATTCTGATTAGAATCATCTTTTTTCTAGTTATTATTAATGATAACTTTAATTTATTTTCAAAATCTGAAATAATAGTGATCACGGGATATATGTATTTCATAGTATAATAAGGATTCAAATTCATTTAAATTTTTATTAATCGCTTTTAAAAGAAAAATATTAGTTTCGAAAGATCCTAAACAGGCAGCTATGCACATGGGAATATATTTAATGTGTCTTTAAAATTACAATAAAAAATGCATTATGTTTCTGAGCATTTAGACAGTTTCCTTAAAGAAGCCTTTTAAAGAGAATTTCTTTTTTAAATTTAACTCCAGTATAATCTCTATCTGAAAAAATAGTCATTAATAATTGAATAAAGGTTATAAGCAATTTACTAAAAAATATTCAAAAGTTCCGCTTCATTAAATGTTTATTTCGAGATTATAAACTAAAAATTCGAAATTATTTTTAACAGTCATTACTTTCATATAAAACCAATATCTTAAAATAGTTTGTATAACTTCAACATCACAACACCTTTAACAACATTCCTTTCAGAAAATTATCCACCTTTAAACTGTGTCACATTTCTCCGCAACAAAGCATTTTGCTATTAATCCTAACCGACTAAAAATATGCTGCAGTTGCATTTGTTAAAGTTAACGCTAAACCATCTGCGAAACAAATGTCCTTTCACAAAATGTTGCACTTCACACCGTTTCCTGAAACGAAGGCAACCACCCATTTTCAGAATTCTCTCCGCAACGTCACACCTTTCCCTCTATTGTTATACAGTTCTCATTTCTCGTGACTTCACAAACGCCGTTTGTAGAATCAGTTCGCACATTATCATAGCATGAAGCAATTGGAAATGGAAGTAAGTAAAGAACTTGATTTGTGTATCCCAGTGCAATCTGACAAAATAATGCTGCTTTACTATGACGAATTAGAACCAATTATTTTCCATTTTTTTAATTACCAATATGTGAAAATCAGTACATATACAACATATGAATTATAAACTATAGGCCAAAATAATATAAGAAGTTCATCTTCGACGAATGTTCAGATCAGAACTGAAGATGATATTTTTTTATTGTTTTTACACTATAATTGCTTTCAGTTTCGTCAAAACCTGAAAGAATTTCTAATATGTCATCATCATAACATTCTTATTGAAGGGGAAACTAGGGATACTTGGCCCAAGATGATTTTCTTAGATTGAAATAATTGGTAATTTGTGTGTGCCATCCCTATTTGATCTGCGGCATTTTACTCTATTTCCATTCCTATCTAAAAAGCCATTGTAATAGTGTGTAGGTAAATAAGTTTTGTTGTTCCTGAAGTAAATTTTTCCTTTTTTATTCCTCTATAGATACGAAGTTTACTCTTAAAAGTATGATGAATTAAATATTTCTGAGTTTTAAGCACACTTCAAGCTATAATTTGATATAAGATGTTGTGCAATATCTTAATTCTAAGAGATTTGATCTGTAGATTATTTACAAAAAGTTAATTTAGGGATACTTAACCCTACCAAAAAAACATAACGAAACAAGAATTGACATAGGTTTTTTTTAACTTTTACCTTTGATATTTACTGCAGCTTCGATGTTTATAGCTGACTGAAGTACATAGAGTGATTAAGATCAACTTTCTGGTTCGGTGGAGTTTGTCACCATTATGGCAACTCAAATAAACAAGTTGGATGGTTATACTGGCAAGCCTTCGCCTTGGTTATCTGCATAATGCTAGTGTTTTTGGTAGTTGAGTTTTATATGAGAATAATTATCTATAAATAGTTTGCAAATAATTGTTTAGGGAAAAAAATTCTTTTTATTGTTCTAATTTCAAATAATGATTATTCTTATTTTGAAAAATATTGAAATTTATTTATTCCATTTTTTCCTCGCGTTCAAATAGACAATTTTTATTCATTTATTATTTTAATAAAAATCTTTTCTAAAACTCTTTGTCATCGTTTGATTTCACTAACGTTTCGCTATTTTGGGTTAGTTCGTCTGTTAGTTTGTTTGAATTTTGTCCTAGAATATGATTTTCTTCTTTTGCTTTTGTTTTTCATAAAATATTAGGAGAAGCAAGTAAGTCGATTAAGCCTTTCCAATTTCTTGTTTAATATATTTTTAGATTCCTTCATTTCATTTTGGTACTATTCTATTTTATTCTACTTTTCCAAAACTAGTGAAAATTCCTGTTCCATTGCTGCAATTTTTATCATTTAATTATTCAGTATTTTAATTGTTTATTTCATTTTGAACTAATTTAATTTAATAACCGGCTTTAATTTGATAACCAGACTAATTTAATTTAATAATTAGATTTTATTCACAGCCAATCGTGTTTTAGAGTTGCACTATTATTTTTATTTTTATATTAGTTTCACTAATATTTTTGATAATTAAGGCACTTTCAATTCAATATTTTGACCTAATATCTTAATTTCGGGTACATACAAATTATCGAAAGAGATTAAGATTCTTTGTATGCATGGTCAGTATTCCTAAGGTTAGGGATACTTGACCCTAAGTAATTTCATGAAATATATTTAACATATGATGAAATGGGATATCAATTTAGCAAAAGTACATTTCTCATTCTTAAAAGAAATTCCTTTTACGATGCTAACAATCAAAATATTCGTGAAATGTAGGAACAATTAAAACTAGAATCAAGTATTCCTAGTTTCCCCACCCGTATTCTTTTCGCACAATAATTCATCCTCAAACACCGTAACTTCTATCACATTTCTCCGTAACATACAATTTTACCTTTAATCCTAACCGACTAAAAGAATAGTGTAGTTGCATTTGTTTAAGTTAACCTTAAGCCTTTTGCGAAACAAATGTCCTTTCACAAAACTTCACACCGGTTCCTGAACCGAAGGCAACCGCCTATTTTGAGAACTTTCCCCACAGCGCCATACATTTTCCTCCATTGTAATATAGTTCTCATTTATCGTGACTTCACAAACGCCGTTTGTATAAATCAGTTGACACAAGAGCTTAGCACGAAGCAGTTCGAAATGGAAGCAGGCAAAGAACTCAATCTTTGAGCGGTTGGGGAGTGTCAGTGCAATCTGACAAAATCATACAGCTTAATCTTGACGAATTAGCAACTCGCTTCAGTCACTATCCTTCATTATTCCTAGATTATCCTACATCTACATCACATTCCCCTCCTACCCTTCAGGAGGGAAAGAGTTCCCTGGTGGAGAGGGGGATAGCAAAAGGGGGGATTTCCTAAAGTGTCGTAATTAAAATTGGCGTGGTGTTATGGATATTTAATTTTAAGATGCGTGAAAAGGGTGCTCAAGGTTAATGAAGTCTTAATTAGAGAAAGGGATTTTTGTGGGGCAGGTTCGCACATGCATTACCAGAGCAGCGAGTATGTGGCTTCTGAGGAAAAGAGGAGGAAATATACAGATAATGACAAGAAGCTTAAGGGCATGGTTTTGATAAAATATGGATTTAAATGAACGTGTGTCATAAATTACAACTGGATTTCTGACACATTTTGTTACCTGTTGCAGATTAAGAAAGCTATCCAAATTGACATGAATTCATATCCTCATTTGATAGCTTGGCTCAAGTGAATAAATTAATTCTACCGATTAATAAACTTGCTAGTTCCCAACTTCATTAAAATGGGATTCATTTGATTTGATTTGTTGGATCATCGCTCGATTTTGAGTTATTTTGGAAATGATTTTGGAATTTTGTGCAGTGTTCAGATGACTAGGACGTTGGGACATCCTTTTCTTTGCAATCCCACGGCACATTAGTGGAATGACGTTCAGCATGCACCCAACACGCATACACCGCAGACTTTTGTTTAGATCCGGTCTCGAAACACGAATTTACCACCAGGCCAAAGCAGTCCATTATTAAAACTGGAAATCTCTTCTAGAAATTAGAGCACTTTGTGGCTTTAAACAATCAGATAGATTGGAACCATAAGTTAATAAATTTGCTAAAACTGGAAACATAAATATACTATTTTTTTCCGAATTTCTATTTACAATTAAGTTTAGATTCCGATTGGATAAAGTAGCCATAAATGAGAAATAGAATTTTGTAATAGTTGCTCTTGAGATTTTATCAATAAATATAAGCAGGTAAACATATTGGCTAAAAGACTTCTATTAACCCTCTGATTCCTAAGGCCATTGAAATAGAGGGACCTCAAAATACGGGAACGTCCGAGCTCCTCTATCAAAGATAAGGGAAGTTCACTTTCCCTCTCAAAAACCACAATGACAGCTGCCATTGTCCGAATCGTAAGAAAACTCCCCTTTTCCCCAATCACATCTGGGCGAGCCACTCTAACGAAGAAAGCACGCGTCGCGGGTGTGAAATCAATCACACTTAACGAAAGGGGGTGGAAATTTCAGAGTGACATTCCCGGACGATTCGGACGGCTATCGTCTTTTGCTTAAAGGGACGTATGGGACGGTCCCGTATCGATAGAGTTAATAGTATATCGTGAAGGAAGAAGCTGCCTTAAAATTTGAATGTGAAACAGGAAAATGAAACCAGATGAAAGTGTACCTGCTTAACAGATATATCGATTTCACTTTGTTTAAAACAGAGAGGAGGAGGTTCATTCAATTTGGTACGATTTATTTCTAGAAATTATAAATGGAAACTGTAAAATAAAACGTGACATTCTTGAAACAAACTTGAATTGACTTCACAGAAATTACTATACTTATTTATTCAACAAACAACCATTTTCATTCATAGGACTTTTAAAAACATTCTCTGTTAAACCCATAACAGCGAAATTGAAAGATAAATGTTGAAATTTGTCATTTAATCATTTTCTTCCAAATAGATGTTAACGTCTTAAATTGATTATTATTTTCGTCGTCAAAGGATATATCTACTTCGTTATTAATGGATTCTGCTAACTACATGAAATCCCCTGTTAACTTAAAATCCTGGCTCTATTCTATAATATCCTTTTAAAAGCCCATTGAATAATTTAATTGATTAGGAATTTAATAAGTTTGTAAAATATAATGAGTGTTGGGAAGGGAAATCAGGAACTACGCATGAATTTCTCTCCTTGAATTTCATCCGAGTGCGTTCTTAACAATATAAAACTATATTGAATCATTTGAAAATGATTCTGATGCGCATTCACATATTTAAGATAATGATTTTTAAGCAAGGAGAGACCAGAATTCTAAATTAACATTTGCTTTATTTATGTTTCTTCGATCTCTTCAAAGAGATTTTCCATATTCCATTTGTGGCCGCAGTGGCCTAGTGGTAAGGTTTCGGCTTTGGGGCCGGAGGGCTCCAGGTTCGAAGCCCGATTCCACTGAAGATCCGCCGTGTGGGGTCTGTTGCACGCTAAATCATGCGTAGTGGCCATACGCCCTCCCATAGGTGTGGTGTGGAAGTTTGGAGAGGGGGTGCCACTTCAGGTGTCGTCCTCGTCATCTGACAGGGGTTCAAAATTACGAGGTCCGTCCCAAAATAGCCCTCTTGTTGCTTCAAAACGGGACGTAAATATAACTCAACCAAACCATATTCCATTTATATCTATCAACAGTATTTTCAGTCACGATGTGTTCACATAATTAAAGGGTTCGAAAAATAGTTAAAATACGAATCTTTTTTCTATCAGAACCCGTAACAAATAGTGTCCCGAACTGAAGCCTACAGTTCGGAAAAAACTAGTTAGAATAATCAGTAAGCATATTCTATGGATCACGCCCACTGAAATCAATCCCTGTCTCCCAGTATATTTGTTACAGTTAAACCGTGGAATCCGTTATTTCATAGAATTATCTAGTTATTTTCAATCTTTTTTTCATAGAATGACTAGGTATTTCTAGAATTTTCTAGTTATTTTCAATCCGTTATTTCATAGAATAACTAGGTATTTCTAGAATTTTCTAGTTATTTTTCAATCCTTTTTTCCATAGAATAACTAGGTATTTCTAGAATTATCTAGTTATTTTCAATCCGTTATTTCATAGAATGACTACATATTAACTTTAATATATAAAAAACAAAGTAGGATGGATACCTCGATCGAATGGGACTTAATTTAAACATTGAAGAGTTACACTTGCAGTATTATATATCTCATAAACATGCAAATAAAGAGAGATCATTTCAAAATTCAATGTACTTATCAAAAGTTATTCAAAAAATTGTTTTAGTTTCAAAGAATATATTTTGTAGAACAAAATAAGTTAATAGTTTATTGTAAAATACGATTCCATATGTAATATTCCATTAAATGTCAAAAAGTGTTAAAAATTTCTTTAACTCATTCAAAAAGTAAAAATGGACAAGCCTTTTAGAGAAATTAGAGAAAAAAGAAAAGTAAATGGTTTTTATGAAAAGAAGTAATAAAAGAACTGAAAAATAATGAATTTTTTCAGGAAATCATTTCATTAGAGCTTAATATTATATAAATGACGATGTGAGAAATAAAATGAATTTATGTTTTCTTTGATTAACTTATATATTAAAATTTTCAAAATCGTGCATGTCTGGTCTTAGTTATTTCCTGAAGTGTAGATCTTGAAAGGAAATAATGGTGAAGTGGAATGGAGAACAAAATACTTAAGAATGCAAACTAGATTTTTCCCATCATCAGCATCTTCAATCATTGTTATTTAGGTCACTTTCGAAAGTGGCAGAACCAAATTACTTCTCTGCAAGGAAATTACCATTAGAAAGTTTGAATTAGTTTAATCAACTTTTTCAATAGTAATGTCTTGAATGTGAATTCTGGTAATAGAATAATGAATTTTCCTTCATCACGTATAAAATTCTGTATGCACACAATTTTATTATTTATGATTCAAAATGTTTTAATCTTAAATATCTAATGCTTTAAATGCATTAGCAGAAAAGAATTGGAAAAATTCGAAAGACAGATATTCTTATTTTTCGTCTAAGAATGTCCTGTTTTATTTAAAATGTTATAGCGTTGCATATAAAAAGTAATTCGCTTCGTTCCAAAAATATTTACAGTTCTTTGCAATCGTTGTATGCAAATAGAGCTTAAAAATAATCATCTATTATACAGAAATACTAAAAATATCAGCCGAGATTGGGTAATTAAATTGTGTAAATTGATTCAGACGTAGTCTTGCAAAATTTAAATCTGTTTTCAGAATAAAATATTTTCTCTATAATCAACTATCGTTGAATTTACTAAATATAAACCTTGAATTATAAAAGTTATAAACTAGTATAAAAAGAACGAAAATGAATATTTTTAACTGACAATTATCCCCAGATACTAGGAAAATATTGTTTTCGTGAAATAAGGTAATGGTCTTTGAAATATATTTCTTCTGGAAAAAAAATCGTCGCCTCTGAATCATCGTAATTGAAATTTTTTTCAGCAAGTTATATATTTTTCAACCTAATATAACTCAATCAAACTCATATAAGTCCATCTAGGAAAACTGAGGAAGAAACAATATTACTTTAGATACGCATTTCATTTTTTGTTAATTCAAATGAACTTAATAAATTAACTTAATGTTTTTAAGAAGAATGCATAGCATTTGTTGATTTGTATCCTTTATTTTTAAAACATTAATTTATATGTACACTGAAGAAGGAAAAACATTTTTTGAACAAAAGTTTACTAAAATAAGAAACGTTACATAGAACAAAGAGTTGACAGTGAACACGATCAACGAATGAAAAATACAAAAATTTGAAAACCTACTCTGTTTAGATTTTGTGATCAATCAAAGTGTCAAGTAACTTAAAAGGAAATCTGACAATCGATTTTTCAACATAAATTTATTTTCCTCTTAAAGACGTTTTCTTAAGTGTATGAGAGGTTTTCTTTCGTAACCTGATTGTTTAGTTTTTCATCGTAAAATTGGCATTTTGAGCTAAAAGCAGATGTAAAAATTTTACAAAAGCCCTCAGATGTTGTTCACTCATTTTTTTCTGAAATTTTGTTTTTAAACAAAAGTAATACAAATCGAGTTTTTTCCTCGAAATGTTTTTTTGGATAACATGTAGGACATGTAGATAATGAACTAGAAAAATCAATATTTTTATTCAAACATATTAGAAATAAATAAAATTTAATAATAATAATAAATAAAATAAAATTTAAATTCTCCATGGCAGACAATATTTTTTTACAATTTATAATATTTCGGATTCTAAAGAATGAGACTAAACAAAAAGGCAAAACTCTGAATAAAACAAAAACTATTTAATGGATCTGCGTGAAAGTTGTACACGAGGTAGGTGTGGCATTATTAGACCACATATCAAACAATAAAGCAAAGACAAACAAAAACACATATATTACGGCCGTCGCGGTGCAACAGCCCAAATTGGAGGCAGAATGTGCAAAGGAACCACACGCTAATAATGGGTACGATACCCTCTAGCTGAAATGCATGTTTGACAACGGCGAGGCATGCTGGCAATAGTGTCGTTGATCGCTTGTTGTGGCATTAATGCCTATTCCTGCAATAAGGCTTGTTGGAGCTCGTGGAGGGTACCTGTAATCCTTCTTCCCATCATGTCCCACACATGCTCTATGGGATTCAGGTCCGGTGCTTTAGCAGGCCACGCCATCGGTGGAATGGTTTCACTCTTCAGATAACTACGCACCAATCGTGCTCTATGCGGGCGGGCGTTATCGTCCATAAATATCGCGTCGGCACCCATTGAAGCGAGAAAAGGCCGCACAAGAGGGTGTAGGATTTCGTCGCGATATCGGAGAGCTTTGACGGAACCCCCAACGAACACGTAGAGGTCAGTTTGGCCGTTCGTTGCTATCCCTGCCCAGACAAGTAACATCGCCGAAAGAGACTGTAATAGTCTCTTTCGGCGATGTTTGGGGCCCAATAGCGTGTCCCTGGCTCTCGCCATATCATTGCCCTTCGGGAATAGTTCTGGATGTTAAATCGAGACTCATCCTTAAAGAGTACGTTGCCCCACTTCTCTGGTGTCCAACTGCGATGTTCACGGGCCCAAAGCAACCTCGCTCTGACGTGCGCTGGGGACAAAGACACACAAACAACAGGTCGTCGTGCGAACAGTCCTTCTTCATGCAGTCTGAGCGACACAGTTTAGCGGGATATGGGCCTTTCTGCAGCAGCAGAGAGCTGCGACGCCAGCTGTCGTTCTCTTAGCGTCCTCCGGCGTCTGGCACATTGCAACAGGTAGCGATCGTCTGACATTGAGGTGATTCTCCGGCGTCCAGACCCACGTCTTCTACTGGCATTTCGATCCCTTTGGTAATGGTTCCACAGCCTATGGATGAAACTACGATGCACATTCAGCTCTCTAGCAACAGCAGGTTGTCTTGCACCAACTTGCAACGTATACCGAGAGCCCTCCAACGCATCTAATCGTGTAAATGGTTTCTTCTACGGTTTGCCTATCTCGGATTCCGCGGAACTATCGCTGCTTGGGAACTGAAGCATAGGTCCGGCAAGCCCCTTTTTAAATCGTTGCGGGATTGCGTTTTATGCTAATTTTGGTTGCCTATTTGCATTCGGCGATGCAACCTCTACCTCATATGTAAATTGTGTGTTTTAATTCACCGTTTTGCATGTGTACCGCGTCTTTTCGTGTTTGTTGTTTATTTTTTGAGCAGGAGTGTGTTTGAAATACATTTCTACAGTATTCATAATTAGTTTTCTTTTTTAATCTCCTCTGAATTTTGTTTTATTTGAAAGAAATGAGCTCTAATAATTTTCAGTTTGTTTCATTATTCTATAAAACATGATAAGGCATATGGAAAATAACATAATAATTCAGATTTAGTTTTTTCCTACCAAATTTTTGCTATTTCAAATACTATTCTATATATAAATATGCTATACTCAGAAAACTCGCAACTTGTGGCCATGGAGAATTAAATGTATGTGACATGAAATTCACTTCTGTCATACATTAATGTCAGAAAAATGACACATATTAAACGCAAAAGGTGCATTTTGGCTTCAAACTTCATAGGATGTTAGCTTGCACTTGAATATCTAGGTGATAGAGTAGCATCTAAAAAAGTTAAATGTTCTAATAAGTCTCCCATGATACTTTAACGTGAAACTTCAATTTTTAAAGTTTTATTTACGGTTTTTTCCCCTTGGGACGATCATGTATGTTTTGGCGATTATGTTTGACAGGATTTTTAAATGTAAATAAATGGAAATTCAAATTTACCTGTGAGAAAAATATAATAAAAAAGTCTTCTGAATTCCTTGGCAGTATCCATTCTGTTTCAAACACAGCTTATCGTTCCATTTTATTAAGCGTACCATTCTGAAACAAACTTTTTTATTTTATAAAAGTCTGTTGGGGGAATGTTGAAAACTGAAATTCAGTCTTTCTTTAACGACAATTAAAATAAAGTAGAATTTCATTCTGATGATAAAATCAGTTTTTAGTCATTTTAGAATAACAGACTTGTGAATTATATACAAAATAAAACTCTATTAGCCTCTCTAAGCACTGCACATACGTAAAGAAATGAAAATTCAAATTTAGCTGTACAAAAAATAAATTAAAAATGTCTGCTGAATTCTTTGGCAGCATTCATTCTGTTTCAAATACAGCTTATCGTTCCGCTTTATTAAGCGTACCATTCTGTAACAAACTTCTTTCTTTTTTAAATGTCTATTGTGGACATTGTTGAGAACTGTAACCCAGTCTTTCTTTAACGACAATTAAAAGAAAATATATCTTTATTCTGATGCTAAAATCAGTTTCTGGGCATTTTAGAATAATACACTTGTGAATGATGATTATTCAAAAGATTCCGAACCATTCAGTCGTATCCCTATTCAAAGTTGCTTTCTTGCGTAATATTTTCGCCAATTTCAATTGCCTGTTCAAGTGGGGACATTTCGGATTATGCACATAATACCAAACCTGACAGCCTGGAAATTACACTCAATGAATTTTGGAATATGCGAGTCAGAGTGAGAAACTTATTGCCTCTTCTTTTATTTTATTGCTTTGAATTTGAAGGATAGTTTGTGAGAAAAATAGGGCGTTGAAAATGTTGCTCTTCGTAAGTTTTCTACCGTGAAGCGCTACTACTTAGTAGCGTGAAATCTTGATTTTCCTTCAAAATGCCATCGTTTAAAGAGTGATATTTCCTTCAGTTTACATTCTTGCTTTGAAACTTTGCTTTCCTAAATGAACTGATAAATGATGTTTAGTTTCAAAATCAGTTTGGCTGCTTTGAAGTTCTAAACTTTCAGTAATTTATATTTAACTTCAAACTTTAATACTTGCCTTCCACATTTTGATCATTTGAGATATGTATGTATTATTATAATATTTCATGCTATTTTTCGCTTCAAATTCTTAAATATACAAAATAAAACTGTATTACCCTCTCTGCACATACCTAAAAAAATGAAAATTTAAATTTAACTGTAAGAAAATTTCTTAATTCGCAATCAGTCTGAAAAGGAGATTTAATACTTATGCTTTTCATAAAGCATAAATCTGTCATGAAGGAAATGCACAATGCAAAATTTTTAAGAAAAGGTATTTTAGAAATCAGAGTAGTTACGTCCAACTTAATTAAAGTGAAGACATTTTTTGTGACAAGAACATAAAAAAATCAAACGATTAACTTTTATTAAAAGCCCCATTCATCCCTAAGGAATTCTGAGTATTTTATTTCTAATCCATTGTAGTTAGATAGTCAGTAAATTAGTGTAATGAGTTTTCAGTTTTTAAAATTCGTAATTGCTTAAAGAGTAGCAATAAAGTAAGGAAATTAAAGTTTTAATACTACTGAATAAGTTTTATCCAATAAAACTTACGTATAAATGAAAAATACTAACTAGACATTTGGATTTAACATAAAACTAAGCGTGATTTAAAATTTAGTCGATCTTTCTTTTTATAATAAAAAGTAAGTCGGCTACTTATTCATCGGTAAAATTTTATCTCTCTTGTAATACAAACCAAAACTAAGAAGATGTTACTAGATACTTTAATTTTACAACTTATTCCTTGGTCATTATGTTTATTTGGAAGATATTTCATTAGAATGCCGTCTCAATGTTTACACGCTTTCAATACACATTTACACACACAATTGAGTTAACTAAAACTTTTATTTATATTTTTATTCCTTTATTATGTCTTGGGCGTCCTGGTTGATGTTTGTGTAAATGATTACGAGCAAAAGATATAGAAATAATTTCTCACCATTTACTGTCAAATTCTTGTGTTGCAGAGAATAATTCAAATTCAGCATTAGCATAAACAGAGAACTGATTCATTAATTTTTACATTCAAGTATGTGTCAAGGGTTTTTCGTATTTCTAACTGAAGATCTAGGTTTTTGAAACTTAAAATCTAGGTTTTATGTGTTTATTAATTCTTGCTTTTCGTCGATGTTGACTTTTAACGATGAATATTTTCCCATTAACTTTAGAGCTTTTTGCATCTATTAGTGATTTTTCCACAAGTGTTTTGCGGCTCATGCTGTTGCAAGAATTTTTAGAATAATCGACATAAACAGTTACTTTAATTGATATATTTTTAAAAAGAAAGACATAAAAAGACAAACGTACAAGTTTTATAAAGAAAGAACTGTCGCCTTTATCCTTTCATTGTAATGCTGCACAAAAGCCCTATTAATTAACAGTTTTTCTTCCTTTGAGTGTATGATTTATTTTTACATCTCCTGTGCCTCGATAAATGGGATGAAAATTCAAAGATGTCTTCTTTTATATTTCTGTCCCGAGTGGTAAATACAATAAAGTTAATTTAAACTTTGCAAGTATACTTAAAACATTTTCGTTAATGAGAACGTCACTCTCATCTAGGAGAGTCATCGGAAACCGATGCACTGTTTGGATAAATACATTTTAATTAACAAGATTAGTTCTGGAAGTAATTGCCTTTCTTTACAGATAGAACCTTTTTTGTGAGAATTAAATGCAATACGTTAAGTTTGTTTAATAACAGCATTATTTTCAGGGCTGTATTAAAGCATTTCAATCTATTAAAATATATCCAACAAGTTTAAAACGCTTGTTGAAAGCATATTGTTAAATTTATATGCATTTTAAACAGCTTAATCTATACGTGATTAATTCCAATAGAATTGATTATGATGCTTGAGGTTGTAGCAGATTAGATACCAAATCCAATATATTATAATAATTTAATTAGTCGAATATACTTAAAATGAATAATGCTATTGGTCATATTACCAAAATATTGTAACAAAAAATACAATACAATTGAACTTTATAAATGGATGGGCTGAAATTTCAGAAAGTTTGTTGGTGATGTCTATCAAATAACATTCGCAAGAGCTTTTCGAAATGTTATATAAGGTAAGGTATGACATTCCACATATTTTATATCAACATTTTTATAGTTAAATATAAAGCATTATTTGATACAGATATTCCAACTAAAGAAAAAGTCCGGTCATGTCACAAAGAAATAAGAGCGAAACGAACTTTTACTACATAAAAATTTCATATGAAGTCATCAGAATTTATAAAATGCACTTTTGTAGTTTATTTCAACTAAAGCACACACTTAAATTATTAGATATTCATGCCTAAGAGTTCAAAATAGCTTTATGTCTTACACTATTTATTTACCCTTATTTTAATTTATGTTACAACTAAATACCTAGATTAGCCTATTAAAACTATCTTTATTCTGCTAACCGAGACTAACTATTTAGAAAATTATCACACAAATGAGCAAAAAACTGTCTATGAAGAAGACAACTCAAATTCGAACCTGTAGCTCGAAACATAGCAGTCTGATAGTGTTTTAGATTTGCTTGTCTTTGACAACATTGATCACGTGGGATGATATTCTATCAGGCAACTTACAGAAAAAGACATCCGGCTTAAAAATATTAGCATATTAAAAAATATTAGTGGCGTAGCGACCAGGGGGGAAGGGAGTATAGATTTTCCCAGAGCCAGTCTTAGGGCGCGAGCCAAAGTCAGTAGTGCGTCTGTGAAAGTGTGAAAAAGTAATACCATACCCCGGGAGCCATTTACCCTTTTTAATCCACTTATGACAGCTCCGGGGCGAAAACTCTTATTTTCCCCAGGCGCCACTTAGCCTCACTACGCCACTGCTAGTGGTACCAGCATGAATTTCATCGATAGGATACTTTTCTGTGGAGTGTTTATCCACACACTCGTTCTAAATTATGTGATGATTTTGAGTAAATATATGTTTTTCAAAATATATACATTTGCAATGTCTTTATACAGGAATACAGCGTACAGCTGACCTTCCGTGAGCAGTGGCGAGATGAACGATTGCAGTTTGATGATTTGGGTGGTCAAGTACGTTATCTGACTTTGACTGACCCTGAAAAGATCTGGAAACCAGATTTGTTTTTCTCCAACGAAAAAGAGGGTCATTTTCACAACATAATTATGCCCAACGTCCTTCTTCGGATACACCCAAACGGAGATGTATTATACAGTATCCGGTGAGTAATAATAAATTGATTTCCTATTACTCTCATGCAATTTTTCAGTAAATAAGCATATATTTGAGATGATTCAGTTTATTTTAATTTATAAGGTTTTAGCAAATTCTAAAGAAATTCAAATAATGTACGAATAAAAAATATGAATGAGAGAAGCTTATTAAAAATACTATCCTCTTCTAACTAATACTTTTAACCCTAGTAGTCAGATTAATTAAAATAAATTAATGCCCTATCAATACATTGACGTATCGCTCAATCCATTTTACTCATAAATGTCATAAATGCATCAATTTTACTAAAAATTAAAGAACCCATTTTCTAAGAAAATTTTTGTTTCTTGCAAACATTTTTCAGATAATTTTTTTAAAAAAAACTAAAAAAAAAAAATCGAAGACGAATTTAAAAGAATTTTTTTTTAATTCATCACTTTCAATTATTTCTCCTCTAGTCATTTTTTTATCTTCTAATCTTTTACTCAAATTAGGAAATGAGAGGCAAGTTTTATTGCATAACTGGCTTCGGGGTTAAAAACACTCGGTCGTCGACTTTTCTTATCATTGTTAATTAATGTATTAAATTATTATTGTTCATCCATTATGAATTGTTATTAAATTAGCATTAACAATTATTAAGTTATTTTTATTGAGAATCATATGATCACTATGAACTCATTCCCTGCTTATTGTAATTTTCAGAATATCATTAGTTCTATCCTGTCCGATGGATCTGAAATTTTACCCGCTGGATAAGCAAACCTGCTCCATTCTTATGGCTAGTTGTAAGTATATCAAATATTTGTGTACTATTTTTTGTTTAAAAGTATATCAGAAATATAGCTGTCGATAAGTATGTTAGATATTTCCATCTTTTTTTACATTCCTGCTAAATTCTGACGTTAAGTTCTGCATCTGTATGTTGCTGATAAAAATCACTAGATTTACTTGTGCAACCCGATGATTTCATCCTCTCTCTTCTCTTGTTTGTGGTTTGATTGTACATTGTTTGTCGGTACATTATTTTACATTTCATTTAAGATTCATAGGGAACAAAAGACGACACAAAAAAAATTTTCCAAAAAATATGTAGATAGTTTGCATATATTAATTAAATTCGAAAATGAAGTTTCCTACAAATTATACCTCCTATGCAAATTATACAATTTCCTATACTAACCTGAATCATGCCTATCCTGCGTAAAGATAATTAGAAAATAATACATTCTTTTTTATTAACCTTTGTTCACACTCGGAAAACAAATCAAAATATTGCATTTAATATAATTTTTTCCATTTGTTTGAAAATATTCCTTTGACTAATAATTAGGATCATGAACAAAAGATGTATACAACAGGCAATCTTCTGCTAGACAATGCTACCCTCGTTCTTAAATAGTAACATTCTAACAGCAGGACGTTTCTGGTTTTTTGTAACTTTCCTTGGGTGTGACAAGAATTCAGTTCCGAAAATATATAATTAAATATTAAATTAATTTGTATTAATTCATTTTTTAAAATAGAGAGGTAAATTAATTGATGAAAACCAACATTACAACCGATGCATTTAAAATTTGTTTTTTCAAGTTTCGAGCTGAAAGGTACAAATATTCTATTAAGATATACTTTCAAATTAGGTTGAAGAATTCTCTTTAATATTAGTTTTCATAATGGTTAAAGAAAAGAAAGGTAATCGTTTTAAGTTATTTCCAAATTTTTATAAGTGGAATCAAGAAAAAGGTTACTATTATTTGATCTTTCTCTCTTTTCTTAGAAATT